>JAHWFP010256509.1:12795-41551 GCA_023313725.1 Lithobius niger
TGTTTTGTCGCTCGTTGTTACTTCCACGCTGTTTTGTCGCTCGCTGTTACTTCCATGCTGTTTTGTCGCTCGCTGTTACTTCCACGGTGTTTTGTCGCTTGCTGTTACTTCCACGCTGTTTTGTCGTTCGCTGTTGCTTCCACGCAATTTTGTCGCTTGCTGTTACTTCCACGGTGTTTTGTCGCTTGCTGTTACTTCCATGCTGTTTTGTCGTTCGCTGTTGCTTCCACGCAATTTTGTCGCTTGCTGTTACTTCAATGGTGTTTTGTCGCTTGCTGTTACTTCCATGCTGTTTTGTCGTTCACTGTTGCTTCCACGCAATTTTGTTGCTTGCTGTTACTTCTACGGTGTTTTGTCGCTTGCTGTTAAATCCATGCTGATTTGTTGTTCGCTGTTGCTTCACGCAATTTTGTCGCTTGCTGTTACTTCCACGCTGTTTTGTCGCTTGCTGTTACTTCCATGCTGTTTTGTCGTTAGCTGTTGCTTCCACGCAATTTTGTCATTTGCTGTTACTTCCACGCTGTTTTGTCGCTTGCTGTTACTTCCACGCTGTTTTGTCGCTCGCTGTTACTTCCACGCTGTTTTGTCGCTCGTTGTTACTTCCACGCTGTTTTGTCGCTCGCTGTTACTTCCACGCTGTTTTGTTGTTTGCTGTTATTTCCACGCTATTTTGTCGCTTGCTGGTTACTTCCACGGTGTTTTGTCGCTCGCTGTTACTTCCGCGGTGTTTTGTCGCTTGCTGTTACTTCCACGCTGTTTTGTCGTATAGTTGCAATTTTTTGCAACTATAACCACCTTATGCTTATAAAGGTTTGTTTCACATTACGTTTGTTGGAGACTGACTGTATAGACGCCACGTTTCCTTCCAGCAATTCTGTAGCGTCTGCAAGTGTGACATCCACATGTTTTTACACTCGCAGTGCAAGAAAACGTGGCGTTATACAATCACTTTCCTGCAAACAGCAATTCCAATAGGCCTAACCCGACCAACGTTTTTTCCCGACGATACGAAAACTAGGCTGCTGAAATCTCGAAATGTGCCTGCAACCATTGCTCATAGCGCATTTTGCACCCTGTAAACGACACCTTAACTAACCTTCTTTAACCTATTTAATCACTTAAAATAAGACCAAAATGGGCTTCTTGAAAGACGAAAATTTTGCAAACGAGAACGGAAATAAAAAAAATATATCGCTCGGCGCTCTTTCATTCCTAGACAGGAAGTGTTTAAGCCGGGAGTTTTCATTCAGGAATTTACGTTACCAAGAATTTATAGGGTTGGTAGGAGAATTTGTGACTGAGACCCATACTGAAACATCTTGGATACATTCACATTAGTTCAGTCTTAGTTTATAGAGGGCGCTACGTGTTTTATGTGAGAATTTCTACTCAGTTTTTAGCCTAAAATTAAACTAAACTAAACGGAACTAGCTTATATTTAATTATTATTTAGCCTAGCTTAGTTGTAATTTAGTTTGCTTTAGATTTGGGGTAAAAAATGAGCAAAAATTGCCAGATGGAACACGTGGCGCCCTCTAAAAACTCGGACTGAACTAATGGGGACGAATCTAACACGTTTCAATAGGGACTTTTTAGAGTTACAAATTCTCCTCCCAAACCCTATAAATGCTTGACGTTACTCATATGCAAATATTCTTAATTTCAATTAATTACGAACCAAAACGCAAGAGACATTAAAAAATTGCGACAAACAAAAAATAAAAGGAAACTTAAAAAATAAACGATTTAGCTTGATGCAACCACCTCTAGCATTAAAACAAATATACAAAAAGAGGGTGAGGTAGACCCGATTAGACGCGAATAATTTCAGGTTTGCTCGACCGGGACAGTCCATTGTCGAGGAGAAACGAGAAACCCACTCATACTTCGCGCTCAGGATTTCCGCCAACCCCGTTCACATTGGACTGCCCTGTTCTGCCAAATCTAAATTATTCGCGACGTGGCTGGTCTATGTTAAAGGGATATACCTTTCAGCGCCATTTTTCTCGATCCTCCACATTAAGTACGGCCCCAAAGGTCTATTTCCTTACCGTTAGTCTTTCCCTTGCTAAAAAACCGTTTTAAAATGTGGCGTCTAGAAGATTTTCTATGAATATTGTTAACTATATTTAGTGACGGGTCGTCACTAAATCATGCATTGCGCGCGTACAACAATCATGACGTTTCATCTCTGTGTGTACATCTACTAATTTTCTAATAATTACCATGAGATCTTAAATCTAATAGACGAATGCGATAAAAATTAAAATTAATTGTTCCAATAGATCGCCGAAGCAAAATTATAAGACACTGGCCTACAAAATTATAAATTGTGATTTTAAAATACGAGAATCATTCCGGTTTTTGACGACACGATCAATGGGTTCTCGGTGGCTGGACTTTTAGGCGCAATGCCAATTGACAGTAGCTATGATTTTCATTGCGAGGAACGAAGCTACCGTCTCAGTTGACCTTAGCTGTGGTAAATGTGATCGTCGCGTGGGTGTTGTGATCGTCGCGTGGGTGTTGTGAGGCAGGCGGAAGGTTATAAGACAGGCGGTATCTTGCTTTAAGGAGTATTTAATTTAGTACGATGTGCTAACGCTAGAAGGAGCAACAATTCTACGCCTGCGCCAAGTTGTCTAAAATCGAAACTGAAACTTAGCACGCGAAGCAGACGTGCTACGAAAGCAACGCTCTATTTTATTGTTGGCTAGAGCAATTTACGAACAACTGATTGTCTGTTTGTTTAGTTTTGTTATTATTACTTTGGTGTTGTTTCCATGTTAAACACTTATTGTTTACAAACAAAGGACCGAAAATTAGCCTCGAGAACGTACATGACACACACCTCTAATCATCTCAGGCAGATGGCGACCTCTGCCAACAAATTTGTGCACCACTAGAGCCGCTCCTGACTTAACACTGTAATGGAAGATTGGAAGTTACCGAGACACGCTCCTACCGTAGTTGTTTTGTATAGGCTCCTGCTTAAATACACATACCAAGGGCATTTCAGATCTTCTCTGGATCTATTTAATATCGACCCTTGTACTTCCAAGTTTTCAAGCCTAAGTGCATAAAGGTGGCTTACCCTCTAACTTTTCATGTCTTAATTTTTTTCGTAGCCTTATTTTCGAGGCTTACTTGAATTTACTTTCAAAGGTCACACTTTCATAAAGAACCACTACACTGGCATAATGCAGGTACAACACAACGCAAGGAGAAAAAATGGGCTATGCTGTAACACTCGGGGGGAGGGGGAGTTGTTTGGGGTTGGGGGTGGTTGCAAGGTCGTGGGTTACGCGTCACCTGGTGGCGGCATCGAAAAGAAGGCTATAGTTGCTTTCTGTGACAGCATCTGCTGTTACTGTAATTACTGGATGGCAAAGGGGAGGTCAGGGCGGCAAATTGGCCTAGGGACCTCCCACGGGACCTGACGCCCAAAACTGGTTAGCAGGGGGGGTGGAAGGGGGTAGGAAAGGGTGAAGGGATTAGAAAGCAGCAGGGCCAGGGATTAGAGGGCTAATGGACGACCAGAGAGCACACACGTGCCAGGACGGAAAAGGTGGAGGCCAAGTACCTGCGCCGTGGGTTGCAGCAGGTAGTGGGGGAGTTGTACACATCATGTGGCAAAAGGTAAGGCGAACCCAAGACAGGTAGTTACTGCGAGATATCAATAGATTTGAAGGGAAAGACACGAGGTGAATACAGGTAATTTCCGTTGGGAGATGATGACGTTAGCAGCGGGATTAATGAAATGTTAGTTTGCGGCAACCAGCAGCGGAACGACTTTGCGAATAATTCGAAATAGGAAACCTCAAAGAAGAACGATAATTTTGGTAGGACACGAAGCACCAATAAACCATTTTTCATGTTACAAACTTACTTCCGGGTCAGGCCAAGGATTAAACGAAGGAGGCAGCCGTGTTGCGGGAAGGAGACGGCCATGCTGGTGTTAGTGACGTCATGTTAAACCAGAAAAAGCGAAGCCAGCAACGTCAGCCAATCAGAGAACTACAAGGAAGCGCAAATATAAAATGACACTGTTGGCTTGCTCGATAAACGGAAATCCATAAAAAACACCATAATCCCCGTTTATTATAGTTTGTTTTTTTACTAAAGTTAATGCTTTTTTCCTTCGGCTAACAACGTAAACAGAGAGATTTTATTTTTAAAAATTCCGTTTTGTGCAAATCTACTAGTCACGTGCTTCCCTTGTAGCACTCTGATTGGCTGTTCGGGCTACTTTGGCAGACTGGTGAATATGACGTCACACCACGGTCCCAATCAGTATATCTTCAAAAATACCGGAACTCGAGAATGAACCATCTTCTACAGTCGCTCCATCTTTGAGAAAACTGGTTGTATGATACGAACGGGTCTTATCAGTGAAATCCACAGTAATAATGCAGTCTTGATGTAATCCGACATTTGTTTTAAGCCGTCTTGGGCTGCGTGACCGATTTATTGCTTCAGTAAGCATTAGGAATTAGGCCTAACCTCATTTTTATATAGCTGCATGATAGGCCTACATTGGATTAAACGTATCCTAACCGAGAAGCATCTTCGTTCTTCCGTAAAAATCCGACGATTCACGAAAGTAATGTCGTTGCCCTAATAAGGGCATAACTATTCCCGAATTCTGCCGAGAAGCAGCTTCGTGTTTCCGAAAAAGCCCGACGCTCATCGAAGGTTACGTCACTTCCGCAATAAGGGCATAAAACAAACGGCACCATCTAAATGAGATATACTGTATAGGTCTGTGGTTTGTTTGTCAGCGACCATTCAGAAAAGCTTCAATCTGTATAATTATAGGGCGGTGACACAACGTTGTATTATTGTATATAACTCTGTGATAGAGCCAGTAACTGGGATAGCTGCAAGGGTCACTGGAGGGGGAAAAGAAGGGCGTCTTACCGAAGACAATGCTGTTAAGAGTGGATTTCTTAGGCTTATAATGCGCGATTTTTCTCGATTTGTTGGCAGTTGCTGACATTTTTAAGCAAGTGGAATCTTTATTTTCCAATTACAACCTAGCAGCGTAAGGGATTGGAAAAAACGATGTTTTTTTAAGCGTATGAAAGCCGCTCCCAAAGCACTGCCCTGACTAAAAGTGCCGTTGTTTAAGCCTCCATTTTAATCTAGTGCCCCTTGCAGTTATCTCTCTTGTAGCCAATATGACGTCACATGACGCTGCTGTATAGATGCAAAAAGCTCCGGAGCGATCTTTTCACCGTGATCTTTGCAGTGCAAGTCGGCAAGGTGCTCTTTTTGCGGAAAGAAAAGAAAAAATTCTCAGTGAAATTCACAAAAATAATTTAGTCTTGATGGAATCCGACATTTGTTTCAAGCCGTCGCGGGCTGCATGGATTTAATGTTTCAGCACGGATTGGGAATTGTTGTGAAATTTAGAAGTGCTGGTGAAATCTGTTATTTAGTTGGTTAAAGTTTGGTTGCAAATTGAAAAAGACATATTGTTTGTTTTCTATTGTTAACTTTACCTATGTTGTGTATTACTGTGTCATATCAAAAACCAAAACTATTAAAAATGGCCGCCGAGTTCCGAATGGTTCGGTCCTTTAAAGGAGTGATATCAACACACCAAAACATTCGCCAAGTTAATCGCACCGCTTAATAGTTCGAAGGTTAAATGAAAACTAGAACATTGATACTTTCGGTATAGGCGCATATACCTCTCATTTTCTGCAACAGCGATCTCTTTTACACGATCTAACGGTAGTAGTCATCACAATTGCAGGTTAAAAATGTGTTATCTTTTAGACCTAATGTTACGTGCCGTTTTAATTTGGTAAGTAGCAGCTAGGGAGAATTGGGTTCGAGAGTAGACCTACTCATTCATGCAACATGGAGTTAAGACTTCGATTTTAGGCCTAATTTTGAGCGTTTAGGCCAATACGTGCCGTTTTAATTTCGTAAGCGGTAGCTTACGAGAGACTGGGTTCGAGAATAGGCGTATTCAGCTATGCAACGCGGTGTCGAGACTTTAAGTTGCCGTGGCAACGAGGAATCTTTAAAATATTCGACGTAGGCTTGTTAAATGCGACGATCAAAGTTGTTGGGTCGAAAAAGCTTATCAGCTATATAAGGAAGCGACGAAGTTTTAATTTGCCGTGTTTTTTAAAAATTCACTCGACTAGTGTTGAAAACGACAACGGAGGGGCGGACGGACAAAGTCGTTGCTGCAGTTTTCCCAGCTTTCGTTGTACAAAAAACTAGAATGCTTTGCAAAGAAACACTTACACAGGAATATAGAGATCAGTGGGTATAGGAGCTGTTAGTTGAAGCTCAACAGCAACAGCTCAACGATCATTTAATGTGAACAGTGCCAAGCAACACTGCTGAAACTCTCCTGAAAAAGACCAAAGTGATGAATCCACAAAAACATCGTGGAAGTACAGTGCCGAAAATTAGCTCATCACAAGCTTAAAGCAACATCCCCCCTTCCTGATAAAAACCACGGGCCAATCGCATCCGCAATGTTACCACCGCCAAGGTCAACTGAGATAGTAGCTGCGTTCCTCGTAGCGAAGAACGCACCCACTGTCTCCGTTGGTGTTGCGCCTAATAGACGTACCAGCACGAACGCATAAATTGTGTCGCCACAAACCGATATGATTTTCGTATTTTAAAATCGCACTTTATAATTTTCTAGACTAGTGTCTTATAATTTTCCTTCGGCAATCTATTAGCATAAATAATTATAATTTTTACCGCATTAGTCGTTTAGATTTTTGACTTCGTGGTAATTATTAGCAAATTAGTACATGCACACACACTGAGATGAAACGTCAGGGTTGTTGTAAGCGCGCAAAGGATCATGTACGTGCGTTCCGCAGTAAATAAAGTTCTCCAATGCTCAACAGAAAATCTCCTAGACGCCACATTTTGAAACGGATTTTTAGCTAGGGATTGACTAACGGTATGTAAATAAAACTTTGGGGCCTGAGTTGCTGTGGAGGATCGAGAAAAATGGCGCTGGGAGGAATGTCCCTTTAATTACTTTTAAAAGTTTGAGTAGATCTGTAGTGACGTTATTTACTCATTTACTACTGAAAGTACTTTTATGCCCTAATGTCCTTACAGGACGGACATTAGGACATCCTGTCAAAATGGATGTAATTGCCCTTTAAATTCTAGAAAAGAAATGCTGTGTGCAACGGATTTTAACTGTTATTTTTTGTATTTAAGAGTTAGAATGGACTGTTATTATAACAAAAGTGTGAAACTTCTTATTTTTTCATTGAATCTGATCATTGGATTAGAAGTTAGAAGCTGGAAACCATTTTTGAATGCCGTTTTATGCCGTTGTCGTGGATTTTCGCAAATTTGAAAAGGGCCTTTTCTCGAAAAACATTGCAATTCGTAATCGGTGTAAAAGAGGTATGATTAGTTGAAGAGTGGCAATTTCTCTTGCTAATTGGCCAACTTAACCTTTGGAAATTAGAAAATTAGAAATGGTTTTCTCTATAAAACCATTTCTATTTTCTATTTATAGTTTTTTTTTTTAATTAATTTCTTTGAGCCTTAAGTAGGCCGAAGCAACTTAATGCTTGTATGGCTGAACCAGCTCAATTTTGAACATTACCAGACTTTTAGAGAAGAAGAAATATCTGGTAAAGGGAGGTGCCAACCCGGGGATTCGATCCGGGAAACCTCCCATCATCGTAGGGGCCGAAAGATTGTCCAGAATTAGCCAGAATAGTTCCCATAGCCGCTGAAGGAGCATGGTAGCCTCTCACGCTACCTTGGCCGGTAGTCCTGGCGGGGACTTTGCCAGGGTCCCCTTTTCAGGGGTTCGACCAGATCCGCAAACCTCCAGCAACCAGGCTGAGCTCTCTCACAACTCAGCCACGATGACCAGTAAAGCAATCGATGTCAGTGTGACCATATGCAGCATTTTTACGTAGCCCTGTTGAGGGCATAGAAAGGAAAAATATGAGGTGTGTTGTCACGACATAATTTGTTTTCACGACATGTTCCTTTATCACGAGATAACAATCTGTTCGCAACGTAACGAATCACTTGTTATCTTGATATACAATTTGTTATCACGACATACAAGTTTATCACGAGATAGCAATCTGTTTTCACTACGTAACGAATCGGTTGCTATCTCCACATATCCATTTGTTTTCACAGCGTAATAAATTTCCGTTTCTGCGATCTTAGCTTTAACACTTCATACTTTACAGCCGGTTGTAGGCTAATATCCCCAAAGCAATCTCCCCCCCTCCCTGCCAATATCTCCTGAAAGCCAATAAGCCCCAACCAAGAAATAATCGTAATAACATGAGGGAAAATCTTAATTATTACTTTTTTTTTTATTAAAAATAATTTAAAATGATAGGTGTTGCTATGTTAAAAAGATTGGTTACCTAAAATAAAATAATGTAGAATATAGTACAGAAAATACTATCGAATATAGTAAGGTAGCTGTGTAGTTTTCCCGTGCAAAACTTCAGTTCTCTGGTTAGCCTTCACTTTAGTCACTGAATTGCAGAGACTAACACCGTACTTTACACATTTTAGGCACAAAATATATATATATATTCTTTTACCCAGTGATCGATTGGAATAACGAATTCATTTCTAGTCTTTTACTAAAATTCGATTCCAGGGTAATTATTTAAAGGCGCCACAACATTCGGTACTGCAGTGAAGCCCAGTGTGCGGCCATTTCACGTGTCATCATGTGGACGGGAAGCGCACCATAGGTTTTCCCATTACATATCAAATGCTTTAACTGTAAAGCTACCACAACATTGTCTGTCCAGATCGCCAAAAACTGGCCTTAACGTCAGCTTTAACATCTCAGTCAAAAGTACTGACACCAGATGGGTCCGGATGGTGTGGTGGGAGATTAGCTTAAGCTTTTACATGCCCCATTCGCCATGAGCACCACGACACATCACGTCGATATATATATAAAAAAAAAAATATATATATATATATATATATATATATATATATATATATATATATATACTACCCATATGGTTTGCTTCGCTCACTCTATTGGCGTCGAGCCATGCTTCCTGCAATTTCTTTGATTCCAAGAGCAACACAAAGTCGATGTACTATTATTTCGACGCAAACTACTATTGCAATTGTTGCTCACAGTTCGTTCATCACATTCCTCACCACGTCTTCATTTCACCAAGAATTTATAGGGCTGGGGAGGAGAATTTGTGACTGAGACCCATACTTAAAACGTCTTAGATACATTCATATTAGTTCAGTCTTAGTTTATAGAGGGCGCCGTGTGTTTTATGTGGGAATTTTCTACTCAGTTTTTAGCTTAAAATTAAACTGAACTAAACGAAACTAGCTTGAATTTAATTATTATTTAGCCTATAGCTTTTGTTGTAATTTAGTTTACCTTAGATTTGGGGTAAAAAATTAGCAAAAATTACCAGATGAAACACGTGGCACCCTCTGAAAACTCGGACTGAACTAATGAGGACGAAGCTAACGTGATTCAATAGTGACTATATTACAAGTTCTCCTCCCAAACCCTACAAATTCTTGATTTCACGTATATCATTCAAAACATTCGATTTGTTTGTTTGCACGTTTGTAGGTCTTCTCTTCTCGAACTACGGCCGTCTCTACGATGTTTTTACACCATAGAGTAGAGTGAATTTATAGGGCAGTGACACGACGTAATATTATTGTGTATAAGTCTATGGTGGAGCCAGTTACTGGGTTAGCTGCAAGGTGCACTGGTGAGGGAAAAGAAGAGCGTCTTACTGAAGCCAATGCTATTAGACTGAATTTCTTAAGCCTATAACGCGTGATTTTTGTTGTTGGGGAAACCAACGTGGTTTTAAGCCTAAGAAATCCGCTCTCATAGCACTGTCTTGACTAGAAGTGCCGTTTTCCCCTTACATTTTAATCTAGTGCACCTTGTAGCTATGCCCATCAAATTGATCTCATAGCCAAAATGACGTCACATAATGCTGCTATATAGATCAGCGTCATGTGACGTCATATTGACTACGAGATACCATCTGGAGGGCATAGCTACAAGGTGCACTAGATGAAAACGTAAGGGAAAACAACGGCACTTCTAGTCAAGACAGTGCTTTGAGAGCGGATTTCTTAGGTTTAAAAGAACGTTGTTTTCTCCAACAACAAAAATCGTGCGTTACAGGCTTTAGAAATCCAGTCTAATAGCATTGGATTCAGTAAGACTACCTTCTTTTCGCCCTCCAGTGCCCCTTGCAGCTAACTCAGTTACTGGCTCCACCGTAGAGTTATACACAATAATACTACGTTGTGTCACTGCCCTATAGTGTCGTAAATTCGTTTGGTTGGGCGAAATAATTGGTGCACAATCTGCGTCATAATACAATTACATTCCTACAATCCCTTATAAAACATTTTTTGACTGACGTAGCCCATACAGTGATTTAGCATAGGCCTACTCTCGAACGTGAATGAACCAACACACTTTTAGACCTTGCGGGCGGTGGGTGACCGGTTTAAAGGCGCCTTTTCACCGTTTCAACTCCTAGATGCAGCACCGTAGAATCTTCGAGCAATATAAAGAAAATAGCGGTAAATTAAAAAAAAAAGGAACAACACTTGGCAGCAGCGCCGCGGATTTTCATAACTAACACGAGATCACGTGACCCACATCAGCCTATGGGATGACGGAGAATCTGGAACATGGATGCTGTGTTTAGAATATGGGCAACGGTTGTTGCGAGTTTAATTTCGGATTTCAACGTTGAAATTGTACCACCCCAGCAAGGTTACGCCGATGACGTCATTTGTGAAATCTGCATAGCTCAAGATCCACATGACTTCAAATTGTAATGACCCATTGTCACTTCAAAATAATTAATATTCATTGTTAGTTGACATGATGCTATTATATTAATTGTTGTAACAATGTATGGCTGTGAATTGTCTGTACTTAATGTTTGACGTCAATTGTAACGGCTCGAGCTCGCTTGGTCTTCTGCCGGGTGCTTCCAGCAATTAGGTATTAACCTTAAATTCATTCCGCCTCCAACTCTCCAACTCCCCGCATCGAAAGGTAATTTTGGGCCATTTTAATTAGAAATTTTCCCGTTTTGTCCCGTTTCCCCAAACTTAACATCAACCGGGACCAACCCTGTTGTTAGTTTAACATTGCAACCCTGTAGCTATTTTCCCTTCCTGTGAAAACTTAAATTAACCCGAAATATACCAATCCGTCTCGTTCGAAAAGTAAGCCTCATGCCGTTTGGTACTCCATTTTAAAGGCCCTAAATCAGGGTTAGTGTCGCCCTTGAATGTCAGGCGAGCCGGAGCATACGATCGCTCATGTTTTACTATTAAAGCATAACCAAAACTGAACCACGACTACTAGCCATATTCCACCAATTTAGCTTAATTTGGAATTCCCGCAACCCCTTGATAAGCAACTAGAAACGTTTTCAACTTAGTCCCTTAACTGCGGGGTTGGCCCTTGGGGAGCAGTCACACGTACTAAAAACCCTTACACGATATCGAAATGGTGAACTGGCACCTTTAAGTACTGTACAACTCGGACTTGCATATAATGTAGTTTTTCCTTATGTTAAACTTTAGAAATGTAGCCTTTTTGTATCTTTTTTATTGCGTTTAATATGCTACGTAGCACTTTTCGGGAATTCTGGTAGCATTTTTCAAATATCTCATCGGTTCCCACACACACTGCTTACTGCAGACGTTCCTGCTCTCAACCACACACTCGCTGGTCAAAGTTCTATTTAAAGTTTTAGGGATGAAATATCTTAAAGTGACTTCTTTTCAAGTTTTACGTTGATCCCTTTTTATACAGGGCTTTCTCTTCCGTTGAAGTTTTATGTCTCCATCAGTTTGGTATGGTAGTAAAGTCCAGAGCGCAGATTTCACAAACGTCTGAACTCCCATTTATTTTATTCTCAAACTTTCTTTTAAGTGTGTCTTGGAACTGATTCTTGGTGACGTATTGTGGGAATCGACGGCATAAATTTTCAGTTCCATTTCCTTTGTTCAGATAAAATGATCCGCAAAGAGAAATTTCTGGGAAGGTTTGTTTTTGTGAGGCTTCACTTCGGGGAAAGCCAATTCGTTTCTGCCATTGGCGACGGCAAACTGTTTTGGAGAAAAAAAAATGTAGAGATTACCTATTTGACCTTGGGTAATTAAACGTAATTAAGATATGCGGTCTTAGATTCCACCGGCACACTTGTTTGGGTGTAACGCCCTTTTTGGGTTTTGACCCATGCGCCAGTTTTATGCATGAAAGTAATTAGGAGTAGCGCTCTTACTTTCGTTTTCGGTTTCGTATTCGCTTTATTGTGCATTTAGGCATTGCATTACTCTTAACGGCGCTTTAACGTTGCTCTGTGCGGGCTAGGGATAAGGAAAAAAATACGACGCTCTCTGGAGTCGCATTATTTTTCCAGGAAAAAAAAAACACTTCTAGCAATAAATAACGAGCGCCGCTTCTTGAAGTTTCGATTTCGCTTTCGCTTTTATGTTTGACATTCATGGCGGCGCACTTCCGTTTATTTCGAGGTTTCTTTCTTTCTTGGTTTAGGGCCGCATTTTGACAAAAGGCGCCGCTAGCTTTGAGTGTCAGGGAGGCGATAAAAGTGCCAATATATCGACGGGACGATGACTTGTCGCCCAGCACGTTTGTCTTCGTTTTTCCGACTAAAGCGACGCATCATTAGTTTTTGTGGACAGGCTGACAAATTGGGAAAGACCGCTCGCTCTCGTCCAACGCTGCTATAGGTATTCTCATTACGGGGGGAGGGGGGGGGGGCTAGCGAGTTAGCTAGTGCGAGATGGAAAAGGTAACAGGGACCGAAGAGTTGCTTTTCCCTCTCTCGATGCCCCATTTTTTTTCTTGTTTTTTTTTTACCCTGTCTTTGCGTGCCGCTTGCTGGAATTAGAAAATTGTCAGGCCTGCACCGGAGTTCGACGAAGAAACCAATCGTTCTCGAAGCATTCTGGTGGTTTTTTTTATGTCCTCCATTATTCATGCGAACGACGACTGCTGCCTTTCGTCGCCTTTTTTCGGTTAGGAACCTTTTTCTTCATAGACGTATATAAACTTCTTTAGTGAAAAGAAAAGACGAATGGACTGCTGCTTGCTGGTTCATCCAAACAGTGGCGCCCTCTCCTTAAAGGAGATTCACAGATGCAGGTTTTCAACCAAGCCCAGAATCATCATTCTCCTTTACCTGAATGTAAATTTTCGTAAGGGACCAGTCATTATTTATCGTCCGGGGGGGAATTGTGAGGGTCGTGAGATTTTTGGACCCTCTGGAGAGGGGGTGGGTCATGAATTTCTCAGGTCCCGTCAAGAGGGGGGGGGGGTGTCGAAAACGGGCTGACCAACTAGAAGAAAAAGTCATCATTTTTAGACCTAAAAAATGGCACATTCAGCAGTCAAAATTTCTAAAAACGCCTCAGCTTCTGGGGCAAGCCCCCCAGACACCACCCCCCATGATATGAATGTGTACAAAGTTTTGAAGCTATTTATTGCCATTACTGCAAGTATAGTTTTTATAAAAGACTTTGTTGGTGTTTAGCATGGTAGATAAGACGGTACGACGGTTTTTCACTTTATTGGGTACATAAAAGTAGGCTAATTGAGACAATGAAAATAAGTCTAAACTATAATCGGTGTATTTTTAGGTTTTTTAAAAAATATTTTGCTTCCCTCTCCAACTCCTCTCCTTGCAGGGGAATGTACTGTCCCTTCGGGGCACTTCACCCTGGGGGGAGAGGAAGGGGGGGGGGAGCACATGGGGAAGCGCCTCAAGCTAGTGTATTTTAGAAATTTCCGTGAATTTAACGCGTTTCCCTTCATATTTGCGATGAAATTTTCATGGGAACTCGTTTCAAATTTGTTTTTAAAAATATGGTTTTATGAAACAAGGGCCTCCTGTAGTGTGGGCGTGGGGGTAGTCCGGGGCAGATCCCTGTATTCTAGAGTATTTTAATGAAATCAGCATGAATTTGAAACGGTTTCCTGCAATTTAGAAATTACATTCTCGTAGGAATTCATTTGAAATTTATTATTAATGTTTCTTTGAAACAAAGGCCTGAGTGTGTGTGTGGGGAGGGGGAGGGAGCCCACCGGCAGAGCTCTGTAAGCTAGCATATATTAATGAAAACAGCGTGAGTTTGAAACTTTTCCTGCAACTTAGGGTACAATTATTCGTATGAAATTTGCACACGACTAAATTTCAAATAAAAAAAAATTTAACAAGGGCCTCCCACAGTCAGAGCTCCCCCGGGGGGATCCCCGGGTTCCCGGGCGGGCCAATCCGACACTGTCTCCTTGTATAGGAATAGTACGAACAAATAAGCTCACAACCTCAAAATAAACAAGCACTTGAGTGGTTTCAACTTAAGTGGTTTCTTTTAAAGGGATATACCTCCCAGGCCATTTTTCTCGATCCTCCACATCAAGTACGGCCCCAAAGGTCTATTTCTTTACCGTTAGTCTTTCCTTTGCTAAAAATCTTTTTTTAAATGTGGCGTCTAGGAAATTTTCTGTTGAATATAATGGAACTTTATTTACTAACGACCCGTCACTAAATCACGCATTGCGCGCGTGCAATAATCATGACGTTTCATCTCTGTGTGTACATCTACTAATTTTCTAATAATTACCATGAGATCTAAAATCTAATAGACTAATGCGGTAAAAATTAAAATTAATTATTGCAATAGATCGCCGAAGCAAAATTATAAGACACTAGTCTAGAAAATTATAAATTGTGATTTTAAAATACGAGAATCATTCCGGTTTGTGACGACAGAATCAATGGGTTCACGCTGGCTGGACTATTAGGCGCAATGCCAATTGACACAGTGGCTACGTTTTCGTTGCGAGGAACGAAGCTACCGTCTGGGGAGGGAAAGGGAACAACAGGGATGGTGAAAGGCGGAAAAAAAAAACTACTACTCTATTTACCTTGATGCGAAGAATCATGTGATTTCCAACCAGAACCTGTAACTTTTTTTTTTTACTCTAACCTGTTGTTACAATTTGTTAACTTTATCTCTTTTTTCTTGTTTTACTGGTAATTCTTTTTGATGAGTATCATGTACTTGCTGTAAAGCCTGAACGGCACTACAGTAATGTAATTAAAGTAAAGTAAGTCTCAGTTGACCTTAGCTGTAGTAAATACGCGGATGTGATCGTCGTGTGGGTGTTGTGAGGCAGGCGGAAGGTTATAAGGCAGGTGGTATGTTGCTTTAAGTTTAAAACTTTAAGGTAGCCTTGTTGCCTGGCGTTAATACAAAAATGAATTCCTGTTCTGAGTGGATGCAGGATTCCTGTGTTGTTGTCTTAATGGTTTGACTTGCAATTTAAAGATATCTCCGAGAACCACTGTTTTAAATGCTTGTTTAAAAGTCCTACAATTTGCAGGTGTTTAAAGTGTAATTACTCGTTAACTGTTATGTTAATAAAAATTATGTAATGTCTTCCTAAAGGTCATCTACACAAAGAACGTTATGGAAATGCTAGGTTTTAAATTGTACCACACGTTCAATTACAGAACGACCGTTATTAAATTACGGAGATTGCAAAAGTTTGCCTGATCTATAATTAGACTCGGGCCACGCAGAGAATGACTTCATTTTATCATCGATTGTTTAAGTCGTGGCTTGGCTCTCCTGTCTTAGGTGCATGCAAGGTGCACTTTTGCCCAGTGATTGCAATTACTACCTCTGTTACTAAAACAATTTAAGGGACACCCGGCCTGCTTTATACATTCCGCCTGCCTTATAACAGCCACGCGCTAACCACCATCCGCGCATATAGCATCGCCAAGTTCAACTGAGATAGTAGCTGTGTTTCTCGCAGTGAAGAACGCAACTACTGCCTCAATTGGCATTGCACATAATAGACGAACCATCATGAACGCATTAATCGTGACGTCACAAACCAAATGATTCTCGTATTTTTAACATCACAATTTATTAATTTCTAGGCTACTGTCGTATAATTTTGCTTCGGCTATCTATTGGAATAATTAATTTTATTTTTTACCGCAGATTTTTCTTTTAGATTTATGATCTCATGGTCATTATTAGAAAATTAGTACATGCACACACAGAGATGAAACGTCATCGCTATTGTAAGTGCGCAAAGGATCATATACTGCGGGACGCAGTAAATATAGTTAATTATTATTCAACAGAAAATCTAGACGCCATATTTTAAAACGGATTTTTACCGAGTGATTGACTAACGGTAAGTAAATTAAACTTTGGGGCCGTACTTGATGTAAAGGATCGAGAAAAATAACCCTGGGAGGAATGTCCTTTTAAGCCTATGTGTAAATCGAACTCTCATCTGACGGACATCGTTGCTTACATTCTCTCAACCCTGCAATGCGATTACGACCTAAAAAGAAAAATAATTGGCAAGGTACACCTACCCTACAGGCAAAACAGTCGATATTCATCGCGCATCGAGTCATTCTTTCAGGGACCCACTATATAGTGTTTTTTTTTTTCTTGGTACGCTGGAAACTTTCATGCAAAATTAACAATTTGTGCCTGTTTACTTTGTCCAGACAAATCTCCAAGTCCAAAACTTTGCAAATAAAGAAAGTTGACCATTCACATAATAAAAAAAAACAAAGGCTTTCCGATAATCTAATCCAATCTTTACTACCGTAGTTTTACGACGGCGACCTATCTCGCCGTCTGTGTGTGTGGGCTGCATTTCGGTTGTTACGGCGTAGACCTTAGCCATACCACGAAAAGGCGATGAAAAGATAAACTTAAATCAACGTCCTTTTCTCGTTTAGGTTCCTTTGCCACGTTTCCATACCCAGCCCTCCACTTCCTCCCTCCCTCCCCCGTACCTCATTGACGGTCAAAAGCCCTTCTCACCACAAACGGCTCGAACACGAACTCCTTTGCTGTCTTAAGTGAGCCTTTATGGTCCCATTTTTGAATAACAGACTGCAGACTTGGGCTTTTGAGAGGGCCATTTACAAACGGAGAGGGAGGGGGGAGGGGGGATCGTCAAGCGACAAGAGGAGCATTGTTTGTGAGGATAATAATTACAGCATTATACACCATGCCCAAACTCTCATTTTAGCCTTGCAAAGAAGGGCCCGAGTGTTCATATCGTCTTCGGTTTTGGTTTGTACATAAATTTATCGTTAATCTGGCTTCCGCCGCTCCATTCCGGTGTCCATTGTCGCGTGTGCCAAAGTACCAGGGTTCTAATCTTAACGTCATTTTGATGGAAGCGTATATTCCGTCCGAGATGGCGATCGTGACGACGTGGTTAGTTCTTGTTAGTTAGCGCCATCCAGGCTCTCCTCCCAGCAACTAAACTCAACCTGACCTAAGTCAATAAATAATATTCATACAGCATTTTCTTGCACAAAACAAAACCTTGTTAATTCGGCGCTGCGTACATAGCACGTATACAGAAGTAAAACTGAAACTGTTAAAAAATAAAACAAATGACGTCACCTATCTTGAAGCAAGATGGGCTGCCTCCATGTGAGATGGTGTGTTTCAATTAGGGTTCTGCCTGCTACGTGTTAACGTGTTATTTTCACGCCTGGAGGTGGTTCTGTGCGTTATAGCACCAGATTAAGTACTAGATATCCGTGAAGAATAGGCGGTTGACCGGCGATAATTGCTCGTTTGCGAAAAACTGGTAGTCCAGTGTCGAGGGGGTGGAGGGAAATCTGATGAGCGTGCTAGTGCGTGTGGATTTCCCTTTACCCCGGAGATATTTGACTACCTGTTTCGAGCAAACGAGCAATTATCGCTGGTAAACCGCCTATTTTCACAGAAGTGTGTGTTAATGGTAAGGTGTGACGTCAAGCTAACTTATCGCCTTAGTTGAATTTAAAAAAAAAATTATTTGCACATTTTATTTCTGAATCATAATGACTTTAAGAATTTTTACATTCGACGGAAACTTCCGGGTTAAAAACTTCCTGTCTACGAAAATAAGAGCTAAGAGAGACCCGTCCTATACCCAGTCCCAGTTAGTGAATTTTGTGTTTAAGCTAAAGCCGTATTTTTTCTTACTGTAATAGTTTAAATAAGATTAGACTATAAAATTCGCTACTCATTGAATCGTATGTTTTCATGTGTATTTCAAAGTGTCAGTAGCTTAGTTCTCGTACCGTCGGGACAAAAGGTTGCTGGGTTAGGCTTAGCGTGTGACATTTTTTTGGGTCTGTGTTGGTAGCGTGAAAAATGTCGCCAATCGCAAATGCGCCCCTTTACGCTGGCTTTGCAATTGCGTATGCTGAATTTATGTCGCGTCATGAAAAGTCGGTCATTACATTACGTGGTGGATCAGGGGTTGGGTAGACCCCATAAAAGCGTTTGATTATCAAAAAAGTGTGGGTTATCAAAATTAACCCACGGTGACGTGTGTGTGTTTTCAGATAAACCGTACAGAGCAGCGTCAAGTGACGTCATATTGGCCGCGAGACACCATTTGGAGGTAATAGCTACAAGGTGCACTAGATTAAAATGTAACGGGAAAAACGGCACTTCTAGTCTGCTTTGAGAGCGGATTTCTTAGACTTAAAAGAACGTTGTTTTCTGCAACAACAAAAATCGCGCGTTATAGGCTTAAAAAATCCAGTCTAATAACATTGGCTTCAATAAGACGATCCCCTTTCACCTTCCAGTGCTCCTTGCAGCTAACCCATTTACTGGCTCCACCATAGAGTTATACACAATAATACTACGTCGTGTCACTGCCCTATACATAACTACTACTACACTTCTCCTGCAAGTCCATAGGAGAATATGGACGTGCAGGAGCCTACGCAAAATGCTAAGAACTCATGGATAGTTAAGTTCCGTCGATTTCGCACCCACGGCGACCTGGGATCGACTTGAAATTCTGATCAGTCCTTCAGGGTGCCCACCCAAATACCGAAATTCCCTCCCTGAGTTTTCCAGGTTTTCCAGAGTAGCTGATGTCAATTTCCAGGCTATTTACCAAAGTTTTAGGAAGGAAATTTTCCGAACATTTTACCAGTTTCATTTGTTTTTAGGGCTCACGAAGGTTTGCCCGATTTAATGAACTTTTAGGTATTAAGACAGAAGTACACGAGTGGATAAATTTTTCTTTACCACAATGTCTTAAATATGTTCAATGCACTTAGGACTAGGCCTGAAAGTATGGCTTTGTTTTTATTTCCCCGAGTTTCAGGAAATTCTTTTCGACATATCGGTGAATTCCCTGAGTTCTCCAGGTTTTTTTTTTGTGAAAAATCGGAGAATTCCCTGATTTTTCCAGGTTTTTTGTAAAAAAAATCGGACAACTCCCTGAATTTTCTTTGAGTTTCAATGTAGTTTAAACTCTCTGAGCTTTCTAGGTCATCCAGGTTGGTGGGAGCCCCGTCTGCACCCATACACGTGTTAGACTACTGCATATATCTGGCTGACTTTGGTTTTCCCTTGATATCTAAAGATTGTTTAGTAAAACAAAAAAACAAAAAAAAAACCTATAATATAGGCCTATTTTCATGGGCGCGTGCCAATGCAGTACTAGCGTAACTCTTGCTTGGAAGGAAGAAAAATCAAGTTATAAGCTCTATTCCCTATCCAAGTCCGAATAAACTTTAGTGTGTCTTGTCACTTATTCTCACAGGTTTGGCTGGAGGAGAGCCAGGACAAATGGCAGACACTACTTCTTCCTGTTGCGTGCGGTACATGCGTGGAATGGTTTGTCCCAGAAGATGGTGGACTCGACCAGTGATTGTATTTTTAAAAGGAAGCTTAGATTGCATTTGAGGGATAACCTATGCTAACCTAACCTATGCTATCCTAACCTATGCTATCACTTGGCTCAATTTTATACTCACTTTTTATCTTTGACCCCGGTTTTATGCCATGTGTAATTGTTTACTCTTACAAATTTAGATGTACGTTATAGCGGTGTCAACGTTACCCGGTTTATTCCTTTTCTTATAATTGAAGATTATTTTATTATTATCGTTATTATTATTAAAGCTAGTCTTTAATGCAGGCTGTTTGCTACGTGCACCCTTTACCTTTGTTTTATTGTTCATTGCTAATAAACCTATATGCAGCTGTTATGATGTAGCTGGTTCACTTCGAAGGTTCCTCCAGGATAGCTGGCTCTCGGATGGTAACTCAGCGTCACCCGGCAAAGAGAATGATTAGAAGGGGCCGAAACGACCTGAACTTATTCTCAACTTTCAATGGGTGACTAGTCCACCTAGCTTGACTGAAGCCCGGACGTTGCATACGCTTGCCCAGAGGGCTGCTTTTGGTATGATTTATTATACGGCTGATTCCTGGTAAATCAACCAATATCCACCGAAAACCAAAACTGATGTAAGACAAGCCGCCAAGTTTCCAAAAAGGGTCAGCCTATCAAAGTAGTGATATCATTCAACCAGGGAAAGGCCGCCAAGGTTAATCCTATTTGCCAAGTTAATGGCACCGACTATTTGTTTGAAAGTTAAATGAAAACTAGAAGATTGCTACTCGCGATAGCAATCTTCAAGTTTTCATTTAACGTCCAAAGTATTATTCGGTGCCATTAACTTGCCTTTCCCTGGTTGAATGATATCACTACTTTCAAAGGCCGACCCTTTTCTGGAAACTTGGTGGCTTCTCTTATACCAGGTTTGGTTTCGGGTGGATATCATAACTTTCATAGGAATAGTCACACAGTCTTATCGTCACCTCTACCATTTTTCTGGAGGAATTGTACGGCTTGGTTTTAAACTGTGCTAAGTAGATTTTGCCAACATGGTAGACAAATCCCCAGTCTGATAGCAGCAGAGGGGAGGTGAAGGAATGGTAGGTGCATAGGGATAGAGGACGCTAAATACCAACTCTCTTCTTCTCCAAAACTGGGGCTCATTATGGGTTTGTGTTGAAAACATATCGTCAAGTGCACGATCTTGCTTGCCTGTAATAATAATTTTTATAGCTCTTGGAGTCGCCAAGCAACAATATAAGCTTCTGTGACTGCTAAGGAGGGGTTGGGGTGGAGAGGGGGATTTTAAGAGCTAAACTTTGGTTGGCGGTGGGGGGTGGGAAGACGGGGGTGGGTCATTGTTTGTTGGGTCGTTTGTGAGCTGATATTAGCGGCCAACAAAAGGTTATTGGAGCCTTCGGCTTTGGCAAAATTGTACGTAAAATACAAGCGCCAAACGTACACGTCCCAGCCATAAACGAAGGCAAACGCTGATATTAAAGTGGGAGATGGTTGTTTGTACAGAATCGTCGGGTGGAGCGAACGTCGGAACCAGGCTGTTATATTAATAGCTACTTTATCCGCGTTTCGTCAATCCTTCGACTAACACGCGGGACTTTAATACAACTTGTACACATTTACGTTGCACTTAAACACTAATGAAGTAGCCGTCGTCAAAATATGTCGTTCGGCCAGCTAGCGTCAATTGGCTCTGGTGTGACCAAGCAACGAGATCTTCAAGCTGAGTTGCAGTGAATTTGCTTGTTAAGGAATCACCTAATGTTTTGCGAAGCACTCTGAACATAGAAAACGCATTCAAGCTGATGACCGCGTTATGTTCTTTAGCTCTTATTCATTTCACGTGTCATTCCATACATCCTTCCATATTAGCTGTACCCCCCCCCCCCCGGTAACATACGCCTGTCCAGCTGGTTCCAGCATGCACGAGCAAAATACTTTAATGGGCAACATGAATTGAACAGGGCCGCTGACAGCCCCCCCCCCCCTTCCCTTCTCCCTGCAACCCCTGTACATTCCCCCATTGTGTGATCAGATTTACCAGCCTTCTGCCTCTCCGGGCGCACTGCCTCCATCACCGATCTAAGAAAAACTTTGTAAAGCATGGTGAAAAGAAAAGTTTTGACACGTGAGAAACTTTCCAGAATGAAATGAGCTTTTCTGTAAACTCCGGAAATGATTCTGTCGACATTGGAATGAAATTTAAGGGAGGTGTCGACCAAGACGCCATCATCAAGGTGAGAGGTTTTCGTAGAAATTCTTCCTTTAAGGCAGTGGCATAACTTCAAAATAGGGGCTCGGAGGCGGCAGCCGAGTTGAGGGCTCCCTCCCCCCCTCCTTTCATTATAAAACATTGCAGTCTGCCACACAAGGCGAGAGCCCGGTGGAAGCTCCTCGGCCAGCATCAAAGCAAAAACGTGCAGTTTTTGCCACGCAAAGCAAGGGCTCAGTAGAGGCTCTTACCCCTTCATCAAGAAACAAAATGCAGTTTTTGTCACACAAGACGAGGCCCAGTGGAGGGGGCCCCCCCCCCCGCAAAAAAAAAAATACAGTTTTATTCCACATAAGGTGAGAGCACAGTGGAGGCCTCCCCTCCACCCCTTCACAAAAAAAATAATAATAAAGCAGTTGTTTTTGCCACAGAAGACACAACTTTCATGGAACAATAGCAATAACTTTAAAAAAAAAATACACAACAATTTTTTCTGAACTTTAGTGGTTACCAAAAAATTTACACATGGGCCAGTGAGGGGCCCCCAAAGGCGGTGGGTCCGGAGGCACTTTCCTCCTCTGCCTCATTGTAGTTACGCCACTGCTTTTAGGTGGTATGAAAGTAAAGGATTATCGTGCCCAAAATAAAGAATGATGAAGAATTGACGAAGAATAACGAATAATGACGAACAATAAAGAACAACAAAGAATTCTTCAATAGTAGAGCGTGCCGTTGCGAGATCATAAATTGCGAGATTCTAGATTATTATCATAGAATTAACGGTCTGTGCACTGCCTCGCTAGTGGTAGTAGTGAGGAATAAAGAAGGGGTCCTCAAAGGTGGAGGCGATTACCTTGGGGACGATTACCCATCTATTTTCTATCAACGATGATTGGTCATGGTTGGTCCAAGTAGGTTTATTTTCACCAGGACATCAAATACATTGTGTTGGGGGACTACAGATCACGTTTCAAACCTTGCCGTATAACTGGTTCTTGAATTGTCCTCTCTCTGATAATTACTGCCTGACGACTCTACCATTTAGTCAAACACATACTCGTAGAATCAAGAATTAATAGGGCTGGGGAGGAGAATTTGTAACTCTTAAGAAGGCCCTATTGAAACGTGTTACATTCATTCCTGTTAGTTCTGTCCGAGTTTTCTAGAGGGTGCCACACGTTCCATCTGGTAATTTTTGCTTATTTTTCAGCCCAAATCTAAAGTAAACTAAATTGAAACTAAGCTAAACTAAATAATAATTAAACACAAGCTGGTTTCGTTTAGTTTAATTTTAGGCTGAAAACTGAGTATAAATTCCCACATAAAACTCATGGCGCCCTCTATAAACTTAGACGGAACTAATAGGAATGAACCTTAAGATGTTTCAGAAGGGGTCTCAGTCAGAAATTCTCCTCTGTAATGGCGAGTATGTCCGCTATAACCCACTTTAAAGAAGCGCAGTAATTGTCCTCATTGTCTTGGTTCAGTCTGGTCAGCATTACGTAACAACATACGAGGAATAACAGGTAAAAACTAGGGTTATGGTCATGAACCCCCAAAAAAATGGAGTCGTCATGCCTCAACACTTGAACTGGTATTGATCCTTAGAGGGGTAAGGGACAGAAAACAAGAGATGGAGTAGCACGGCTTCGTACTATTAAAGTCGGTTGAAACAAAATTGAAATGGAAATTTATTTACTGGGGCCTTGGCCCAAAGCCATGCGCCCATTCATACAGACTAATTCTAATCTTAACCTATACCAGAATAACCGTAGTTAAACAGCAAAACAGGAAGGACACAGTCATCAACAAAAAAAAAAGGTATTACACAATGGGTGAAAGAAGGGATGGTACAACGTAATAAATTCAAAAAGTTGCAACAAGGTAAGTTAATGCAGGCTTCGGTCAAAGACTGAATGAAGTATTGTTGCAAGACTCGATTGTTACATTAAGCTACACTAGAAAACACTAGGATGTATCATCAAAGTAACTAAGCAGAAATTCGCCCTGAATGACTGGGCCTACGAGGTAGATTGTAGGGGTGAGGGAGTTAAGACTTGGCAGCAATGAAGGCACTTGGCAGCACCGCCTCACAATTTTTAGGTAACTTGTAAAAGGTGAAGCAGTTCTCCATTGGGTGCACGGGTAGCTGCGAGCACTGGGGCGTCAATTTCGATAGGCATCCTGGTCCCAGTGTACATCTCTGGCTTCGTGCAGACCCAGGTTCGATCCTGGCGATGGGAAGTGTATATGTGCGGGTTTTTCTCCGGTTGTTTCCCGTCCGTTGCACGTGAGACGACGGGTACTCCGATTTCCTCCCTCATGCGGCAAAAAACAACTGTAATAATGGTGGTACTTCTTCCACTTAACATCTTCCACCGGGGAATTTGGGTGGGTGGATGCCTGGAGCGTTGTCTCTATATATTATGTTATATTATTATATGAAACCAAAAGTTGTGAACGTACGAAATGAGTCAGCTCGTCCCCTTTTCATAAAATCAAACACTCTCTATGGCAATGACAATCATGGTTTTTTTTTTAATCCAACCTACGAAGTTTACTGTGAAAACTGGTTCGGCTGTAGCCAAAACAGTCGTACCGTGTTATCCGCCCTGCGACCTCTACTCTTCTTTGGAGGGGAGTGACGCTTGGTACCTTATCTGAAAACAAAGCCAGCGATCGTCTGCCTTTATTGCGACTCTTTTCCAATCGCTGCCGGTTGCAATCAGCCCATTGGAGAAGACGAGCCAGCAAATGCGAACCTCAAAATGAGACGACCTGGTCATCTTCTTCGCACAGTCCGCTTTCAAATGTCCACCCCCTCCACAATTGTAACATCCAGAAAAGTCCGTCGCCTACCAACACCCTAAAGCCAGTCAAGCATTTAATTCCAGCGATAACCCGCATGGTGGCACAATAAACCTCACCCACTCTTCCGAAACGCCCCGATCCCCCACTTTACCTCCCGCAACTCGAGCACAAAGCAAACATCGTCGCGGGGGTTTTGGAGGACTGCACCAGCGTTAGAGCCAGAATGGAAATGGAATTGGAGAGGGTATTAAAATCCGAGGACTGGCCTTTTCGGATGCCTTTTAAATGATCTACCAAGTTACGGATGCACGTTATCTGGTCTCATTCTAGTCTACCTTTCAATGAACGGTTTACCGAGCTGTTCTTTTCATTTTGAGGTGCAGGGTTTAAGGTTACCCTGCCAAAAGGGCGAAGATTCAAAAAGATGTCTGCTAAATGAGGATTCTTGTAAAGTTGCTGTAAAGTCCCATTGCCATTGTGAAAACTGAATTATCACCAACTCTACAAACTAGCAAGAGAGTTGAATGTAAGGTGGAAATATGACTAACGGTAAAGACATCCACAGGGAATTAATAACGTAGTGCAGCAATCCACCTTTATGCAGTTGAGGAGTGTCTGCATAAGTGAAGGCTGACTAGTACGGACTTGGAGAAAGACTCGTTTGGCAGTTCAAACCCTGAAAGCATTAAGCTTGTAGCACACTACACCGTTCCGTTCCGTTGGCGCTAATGACCAAGTTGTCGACGCGCCATTAAGCCTCAATCCCCCCCCCCCCCGTTCCGTTCCGTCACGTCACGTCACGTTGCAGGCTGTCAAATTTCTGTTTGGATTAAAAGCATGTAAATTAGAGGAGGCGTGTATATTTCTCCGTCCCGTTCCGTGACGACCTGTTGGCTGATGGACGGGATTGATAACGGAGAAGTGTACGCACCTGCCGTCAGTCGGCGGCCATCGTCGTCCGTTACACGTCTGCGCACAACGGCTTTCCCCTATTAGATATAGTTGCGAACCTATTTCAGTTACCTTCTGGATTTAAATGTCGAATTAATACCTAATTTACTACGACTTTCTATTTAATCACCTGCTTAACCACTTGCAGTGGCGAACCATGTTATTATTATGTAAGGTATCATGCTAAAAATTAAATTAAAATTAAAAGTTTGCGCAATTCGACAATGTGCCAACAGTCAGAATGTTACTAATCTTGTCTAGTCTTGATACTAATCTAGTCTAGTCTTGATACTAATCTAGTCTAGGCAAGATACTAATCTTTTCTAATCAAAGCGCCAGAGAACAACAAAAAAATAAACTTTGTAGGCCTGTGGCAAGTAAAATTGATGGCATATTGCTTAAAGGGACATACCGTCCAACGAGTTTCCTATCAGTATTTCTCGATATTTCACATCAAGTGCAATCCCAAGGATTTATTTACCTACCGTTAATCAATCCCTTGCTAAAAATCCATTTAAAAAGTGCGTAAGGGGCAGAGTTTCTAGTGAATATTATTGAATGTTTTTCGGGCGTCCTGCTCAAATTTACCATCTGGCCTGCTTAGATATTGGCTCTGCTTTCGTGCCGGAGCATCGTTTCCGGTTTACGGCGAAACAATTTTGGCCTTGTTGCTGCTCACTGACCATCGTTTCACTTACGTTTTCGTATAGCACGTGCAACGCTGAGTCACGTGAAAACGTGAGCAGAAGTGGCGTCATAGTACTGCTACGTTGAATCTTGCGAAAAGGTAAAATGACAACATGCGCGGACTGAGAATACCGCATGGCTGTTATAGGAGGACAAGGGGGAATGTCACTTTAATTAATTAAGAGTAAGAGAAATTCAAACCTATCTCCATGATAACATTTTCTACGAGTAATGAGGAATCAGTCCAATACCACCAATATTATACTTACAAATGATGTGGCGTATTCCCGAAATGGAATAAACTGGAATTAATGGATTAATGACAAACGGAATAATTGTGTTACGGTAATTTGTATTGATGTGGCTGTAAGCCATTTCCGTAAGTTTTCAGTTTTAATATTTTATGTTTAAAGTAGCCTATATACACGCTCGTGATTGCAACCTTTGAAACAACTTTAAAATGAGTGTATCTCCGTGGGGCATCTTCAGGGCCGCCGCTTTGGGGGGGGGGGGGGCGCCCCCCCCCCCAAAATTTTGGCGGCCGTGGGGGGGCCCCCCCCCCCCCCCCTCCACCCACCATCAGCTCAAAATCAAACTTATACACGAAGAAAATTCTGGTTACTTAAGAAAACTATGTTAGTTTCTTTCATAGCGACAGGAAAGACTTGAGGTCACATCATTGGAGCCTAGAAGGTGTTACAGTGAGAGTTGAAAAATCATCTTTTTTCAGCTGAATTTAAAACTATTCAAAAAAATATGGTCTAGAAAACAGTTACGAATGTCGGGTGTGAGAAAGAATTGCAAGATTGTTATTTTTACTTTTTTCTTTTTTTTTGGGGGGGGGGGGGGAAATTTTTTGGTTTGCCCCCCTCGCTAAAATTGCTGCCCCACTGCCGCCTCTCCAGTAAAGTGATTCTGGCGTAGTCTCTGGGCATCTTCATCAACTGTTTTTCAAACTCTTTATAGTTTTTTTTTTGTATTATATGGTATCAATATTCGTCCCACTAATTACACCATTTGCAGTGCCACTAAACATTTAAGTTCAGGCGTATTTAACTGGGTTTGTAGATTTTTGAAAAATTGCTCGCGAGGAATTGGTCGCCAAGAATTTGCTCGCCAAGAATTACTCGTCACGAAAATTCTCTCCAAGACTGAATGAATTGAATACGGAATAGGAATTGAACGTCATAACTGTATTAGCTGAAGCACGGTTTGCAACTCTGGCTAAACCATGCGCAATGGCTGTTTGCCATGACGTCACCAGGAGTTAGCCAATGACGAACGAGAAGAACGGCTGTTTGGCCGTCTGATTGGACTAGCCCAGTCTCGTGATGTGCACGTCACAGCAAACAGCCATGGTAGCTTGTGTGTACGTCCATTTTCGACCGAATGAAGTTTGTTCAAATTGTTGCTCGCACTGGCTAGCAAATACTCATTTTCGTTCGCTTCGATCACTCAATCAGCACTTGGGGTGGGCACGATAGTCGGTAATTCGGCAGTATCGCGATAAAAAATTTTATCGATTATCGTATCGCACTTTTTCTGATTTATCGAATTATCGTGCAAACCCCAATGCCTGAATTGTCATATCTTGGAAACCGTAATAGCTAGAAACAAGCGGTTTGTAGCGTTACATGTGGAATTACAAGGGCTCCCCAACCAAGAATGCAATACTGTTGCTAGATGATTGGAGAGTTTGTTTAATGCAGACAATATTTAAGCATTAAATAGCAGCAGAACTGCTGAATTGTCTACATGGTGAGAAAGTAATGGACACGTGCATTTTCATGTCTACAGGCCAAATTGCGAGTGCCACACAATTCACATTCGTCAAAGGTTGCACTGCAGGCTTCAGCCATGGTTTTTTTTTTAATTAACAAAATTAAAATGGTTATTCCAGTCTAAAAATTTTTTTTAACGAGATATTATCTATTATCGCGGTAAATTAAAATTTAATTATCGAGATAACAAATTTTTGTATCGTGCCTAATCAGCACATCCATTGACTTAAATATCCCCCTCCCCACCCACTGCTAATGATCTCCCCTTTCTAGTGATCACTTCCATTTAACTCTTTCATGTTCATGCTGGTGAAAATATCAGCGCATCATGTGACTCAAATCACCCCCCCCCTCCCCCCATGGCTAATTATCCCCACTTTCTAATGATCACTTCTTTTTATTCTACCAGCCATGTTCATTTTCTTGCTGGCGGAAATCAATAAGGCTCAAGGTGATCTCGAAGCTGCTCCGTCGAGAAGCATGCTGTCCTGGAAAGCTTTTCTGAAATGCAGTTCCTCCAACCAGACGCTCTGGCAGTTGGCCGTTACTGGTTGGTGC
>JAHWFP010256510.1:0-20965 GCA_023313725.1 Lithobius niger
AAGTAATGAATTAATTGATGAATATAAAAGTGAAAAGGAAAAGGTTACAATCAATATTTTTAATGCAAAACAAAATTACTACAAGAAATACTTTAATGACAACAAAAATGATAGTCAGAAAATCTGGATGAAAATCAAACAGTTAACTGGTGATGGCAAAGCTAAGGAAAGTGTTGATGAAAGTATTACTAGAGTTTTCGTTAAACAGAACGATAAGGAAATTGGGAACTACTTTGTTAAACACTTTTTTGAAGAAGTTCCTAAATTAAAATCTTTTAATAAACGTACAAAATACAACGCAACATGCAAAGGTAATTCAACTAATCAATCTAGAATATTCGATAAAACAATGGTCATTAATACTCCTACTAAATATGATATTATTAAAATCCTAAATGACTGTAAAATTAAAAAGTCTTCTGGGTATGATGGGTTCATGGTTGAACATATTGTTAAATCCAAAGAAAACAGCAGTATTTTTCTACTTAAACTCATAAATGCAATTATTGAAAAAGAAATCTGGCCTGATAACCTCAAAAAGCAAGTCTTGCGACCAATCTTTTAGAAAGGAAATAAAACAAATCCTAATAATTATAGACCAATTGCACTCTTACCAGTCATAAACAAAATTATTGAAAATTTTTTTTCAAATTGTATTACAAACTTTCTTTGCCGCTTTCACTTAATTGACCCAAACCAATTCGGATTCCAAAGTGGAAAAGGTACTATTGACGCTTTAAATCGAATAAATAATATGATTACCAGGGCACTAAACGACGGGAAATATGTTGGAGCAATCCTAATTGACCTTCAAAAAGCCTTTGATACCATTAATAAGGAAATTTTGGCAAGGAAACTGTTTAATATTGGTCTACGTGGTAAAATCTTGAACATATTAATTAATTACCTTACGAATAGAACTTATTGTGTAAGGATTAACGACACTAAGAGTATCTGGCAACCAGCTGAATATGGAGTACCTCAAGGCTCTATTCTTGGTCCGCTTTTGTTTCTATTATACATAAATGATCTTCAATACCTCAAGTGGAATTCTTATTTAACACTATATGCTGATGATATTATCATGGTTTCGATACATAATAAATGCAGTTACATGACCGAAAACTTACAGAAGGACTTTAACAATATTAACCATTGGTTAATATACAATGACCTGTACTTAAGTACCGAAAAAACATGTTACATTCAAATTTTGACCTCTCACATGAAACATGAACCTAGTAATATCTTTTTTCACGACCCTTCATGTATAAATGAACGGGAATGCACTTGCCTAAAGTTAATTAAAGTAACTGAATGCAAATATCTCGGAATTACTATCGATGAAAATTGGAAATTTGCTAAACACATTGAGATAATTGTGAATCGAATTAGAAAAACTGTCCCATTGCTGTATAAATTACAAAATGTCCTTAATTCGGCAGGTAAAAAAAGTCTTTTTGAAAGCTGGATCAATTCTGTCATAATGTACGGTTGCTGTATTTACGGATTGACTACCGATGGACTCATGAGTAACTTGCAAAAAGTTCAAAACAAAGCAGTGAAAGCACTGTTTGGCAAAAAAATTGGGAAACTTCAACTGATATTTATCAAAGATTTAAAATTATGACTTGTAAGCAATTGGTTCTGAACTGCATAATAAAGAATAACTATTTTACGTCGAGACATAAAATAGAAAAAAACAGATCCAGTCGTAAAACAAGTGAATGGCTTAAAGTCCCATTCTGGAGAAACAGTTATGGCAAGAGAGGTCAAAATTACGTTGTGCCTCAAACTTTTAACTTATTACCTGTGGAGTCGTCACTTGTGTGCTCCACAATGGCAGCCATCAATTTCATGTCTATATGTTAACCCTACCAAGATAACCCTTTAACCACTAAATAGGCTGTTCCATAATTGTATATAATCTTAAGTGTATCACATGACTTCCCTGTATTTAAGGAGCAGTAAACAGGAAGTTCGCTGTCTTATCAGCTGTAGCCTACACTCTGGTAGTCCGTGTGTTTATTACCATTGGTGCCCACGCTGGGCTAACGTGTGTCCCCGCCTAGGACATCATAGTTGGCGACGAGTCCGGTACCTTTGGTAATCTTTAAAAACTTAAGCTTAAACTGATAGGTCTTCAACCACATCTTTGCTCCATATTTGTGGTAAGTTGCAAATTTTTTTCATTTTGGCAATGAAAATTAGTGCTCTGAATTCCTATCAGAGTTTAAACTTTTTCAAACAGTGTTATTTTGACGTGGTAGTGCTGTGTGGTACGTAATGATAACAGTTAAATTTAGTACCTTAACAACTAGAACCGAAGTGGGCAATTGGATTTATTAAGGTTAATTTTACCTTGGCAGTGTTCTAGAGCGACGCACTGGCGTGTCCGCACAGGCAGTATTATAAACCTGAAGGTTCGAAAAATGCGCTGCTAAATTAACCCTTGTAAATTCGATTGTGCCATTGCCCATGTTCGGGCTAGTGTGTGCCGGTGTAAAATTTAACACCGTAGGTTTATGCTCAAACTTAGTGAAATCTGGTCTGTGCTGAGGCTTAGGCCAGAAGTGGTGTTTTGTAAAACGTTGCAAATGGTGAACGTAAAACATTTTTTCAAAGCCTAGTCCCTTTAAATTTAACTTGTAGGCAGTTAATTTATACAACTAGGTAGGCTACAGTCAAGCTTGATTTATTTCTGTGTTTAAATAAGTGACCGGTAGTATTGAGTGCTCCAGTTTAATCCTTGCATGTTAAACAGGATTGTAATTAAATTTACAAAATTTACAAAATTTAATTTTGTAGGCTTATGCCAAAGACAGGTGTCGGTAGCAAACCACCTGTAACTGCTAAAGTTAGCAGTGAAAGTGAAACTGAAAATAATTCAGTAGTGAACGCAAGCGTTAATGAAGCTAGTTCTAATTTAAATCTAAAGTTTGAATCTAGTGATAGTGAAGACGACGTCAACATGGGTTCGTCTAACACCGCTGGTTTATTTTCGGAATTCGATTGCGAGTCTGACACATGGGAGAAATACTCCAGCCGAATTCGTTACTTTTTTTTAGCTAAAGAAATACCAGCAACCAAGCAACCAAGCAACCAAGCAAGTTTCTAATGGCATCTGTGGGCCAGAAAATGTTTGATAGAATTCTTAATATCCTCTCACCTGATTTGCCCGACTCATTAACATTTGATGAGCTCGTTAAAAAAGTTTTAGACGACATTGAGCCAGTGCCCTCAGTGGTATCTGAGCGTGTTAAATTCTTTAGAAGATCGCAAAAATCAGATGAGAGTATCGGGGAATACTTAGCTGCCTTAAAGCTAATGACGAAGTATTGTGACTTCGCAAAAATTAAAGACATTAACAGCGAAATGATTAGGGATCGCCTAATTGGGGGGATCCAATCAGAAGTCATTCAACGCGAGTTGTTGAAGCAGACTCTGGATTTAAAGGCTACAACATCCTTAGCTTTATCCTTAGAATCTGCTGAAACAGACCAAAGCGTTTTGAGAAGCCATTCTAGAGCTGTTAACTACGTAGCTAAAAAATCGGGCAAAACATCAAACAGGCCTAAATCCACTAAGGATTTCATTTGCTATTGTTGCGGCAAAAATGGCCACGTGAAAACACGTTGTAGATATCGAGACTATACTTGTGGCCGTTGCGACACTGTCGGCCATTTAAAAGCCGTGTGCCGAAAAGCTAGTCATTCGAATAGAACTTTAAAATCACTCGACCACCCTAAAGCAAGTTCTAGCACAAATTTTAAGGCTAGGCCGAACACTAAACAAAAGTATAGCTACAAAAAACGCGTCAACAAACTCGAACGCGATAGCGAAAGTGATAGTGAAGAAGGCCAGGATGTTGAAGCCGAAAATTCAGAGTCTGGTTCCGGGTCTGATAACGATTCAGACAACGACTATCTTGTACTGAAAAATAATACTCTTGGACTGAGTCAGGCTGCGGACCAGATTTCAATTCCCCTACAAACCAACAAAATAATAGTAGTAGTTAATTCTATGAAAATCCATAAATGGAAAATGCCAGTCTGCCTAAATGGTGTCAAGCTAGAAATGGAACTTGATTCCGGGGCAGATGCATCCATTATCCCTATTGAGTGGCATCAAAAATATTTTGCGGACTGTCCTTTAAAACTCAGTCCGTACTCGATACACTCATACACTGACGGAATTGAGAACACGATTTACACTGTAAGTCTGAAGGTTGAAGTTCAAGGTCAAATCGAACATTTGGATGCTTTAGTTTCAAAATTATATAAACCTGCATTAATGGGAAAGGATTGGCTTTCTATTTTTCGAGTTAATTTCCATCCTTTTTACGACCTACAAACGAAAGTGAAACATAAGAAGAGTGTTAAGAAAATTAAAACTAGCATTACGCCAGTTGACACTTCCGAGATAGTGAAGGGTTTCCCGGATCTATTTTCTGAAGGCATGGGTAAGTTTAAGAATTAATTAATTAATTAATTAAACCAAAATTAATTTAAAACCTGATGCCAAGCCTGTGTACAGTCGTGTAAGACCGGTTCCGTTAGCACTCAAAGAAAAGGTTAACCAAGAAATTCGTAGATTGGTTGGCCTTGGAATTCTAGAGCCTGTGGAAACTTCTCAGTGGTCTACGCCGATCGTCATAGTTCACAAGGCGGATGGTCAAATCCGAGTGATTGGTGATTATAAAACCACCGTGAACCCTCAACTCGAAGTCGACCACTATCCAGTTCCCACGGCCGCAGAATTATTCAGTGAATTAGCAGGCAGTGACACTTTTTCCCTTATCGATCTTAAGGATGCATTTCTGCAAATTGAACTCGACAAAGAGTCACAAGAAGCTTTGACAATAAATACACCCCTGGGTTTGTTTAGATGGCTTCGCGTACCCCTGGGCCTGGCGTCCAGTCCTGTAATTTTCCAGAGGGTAATGACTCAAGTCACCAGTAAAATCCCCAAATGTCTCCCGTTTTATGATGACATCCTGGTGAGCGGGAAGGGGGGTGAGCATGACGAATCGTTAAATAAACTGTTAAATGCTTTACAAGATGCAGGAGCCAAACTTAGGATCGAGAAGTGCAAACTGTCGCGGCCTGAATTAAAATATTTAGGCCACATGATAAATGCAGAAGGCCTGCATACACTCCCTGAGGTTATCGAAGCAGTCACAAACGCTCCTAACCCAACATGTATTCAAGAGCTACAGAGCTTTCTGGGTTTTGTAAACCATTACTCAAAATATCTACCGAATCTCGCTCATATTCTGTCACCAGTAACACGTTTGTTAAGCCCAAGTGTGAAGTGGGTTTGGGGGGGGCAGAATGCGACCGAGCCGTGAGTAAAGTAAAAGAATTATTTCTTAAATCAAAAGTTCTGGTTCATTACGATCCGAAATTAAAGCTCAAGCTCGTTTGTGACGGCTCACCCTACGGAAATGGCGCGTGCCTGATGCATGTCATGAAAAACGGTGAATCACGGCCGATAGCTTTCGCTTCACGTAAACTCACTCAAGCGGAAAGAGGCTACTCGCATTTTGACCGGGAAGCGCTCAGCGTGGCTTGGGGAGTGAAACGGTTTCATGAATACGTTTATGGTCAGCGATTCATACTGCAGTCTGATCAGAAGGCTTTAGTTTGGATTTTTGGCCCTAAAAAAGGAATACCGCAGATGGCAGCCGCCAGGGTTCAGCGTTGGGCAGTGATGCTTAATGCTTACGATTACGAATTCGAACACATTCCCGGTAAACTTAATTTGACGGCAGGCGCTTTATCGCGACTTCCCCTCCCAAATACTGAGGAATTCGAGAAAGCAGAAGAGCAGTACAATATTCTTGCTTTAGAAACTATTTCTAATCTTCCAGTTTTAAACGAGACACTCGTTCTTGAAAGTAAACGTGATAAAATCCTTTCAAAAGTTTATCGTTATGTGAACCATGGTTGGCCTGACAAATGCGAAATTCCTGATCTGTTACCGTACTTCACACGTCGTGCTGAAATCTCTGTCGAAAACGAAACCTTATTTTGGGGGTATAGAGTCCTGGTGCCGACGGCCTTGCGGAGACAAATCTTGAAAGATCTACACAGTGCTCACTTAGGCATAGTTAAATTGAAAAGTTTAGCTAGACAAAAAGTCTGGTGGCCTAAGATTGACTCTGACCTTGAAAATAAAGTCAAATCATGCCAAAATTGTCAAGAGTATAAAGATACTCAAACGTCAGGTCCTAAGCATACGTGGGAATATCCACTAAAACCAAACAATCGCTTACACGCTGATTTTTTGGGGCCGATGGACAATTACATGTTTTTCATTCTTGTAGACGCACATTCAAAAATTCCTTTTGTGCATAAAATGAAGTCAACAACGTCCGCGCGTGTCATTGACGTTTTAAACAATCATATAGCTTTGTATGGTTTAATGGACAGCTTAGTTACCGACAATGCTGCCCAATTTTTGTCCGCAGAATTCCAAAATTGGTTAAAATCCAATGGAATTAGGCACATGACCGGGCCAAGTTTTGCGCCTTGGACCAACGGTTTGGCTGAGGTATACGTCCGTAATTTCAAGAGAGTCTACAAGGCCGCGCGGCGACAGGGGTCTACTATTCAAGAGAATATAAATTCTTACTTGTTATCAGCACGAATCACTATCTCCGCTACCACGCAAGCAACACCCGGAAAATTATATTTTAACCGAGAATTAAAGTCTCGGCTGGATTTATTGTTCCCTGACCCTATGGCAGCCGTACGCCGTAAACAATTAAAACAAGTACAGAGCACCCACCATCGTGAGATGAAAACGTATCAAATAGGTGAAAAGGTTTGGTACCGTGACTTTTCAACGACAAATGATAGGCTATGGTCAGTCGGTATGGTTAACCAAAAATGTGAAAATCAGTCCTATACTATCGTTGATGCTAACGGTAATACGATTCGCAAACAGTTAAGGTTACATACCGCGGAAAATGATTATCCAGAACAGCCTCCAAACGCACAAAGTCCGACAGCAAAAAGCAGTAATTCTTTCGTGAATAATAATGAACAACATCACTCAAATTTCAAACGCATATCTTTTGGCGGCAAACAACGTGAAAAGCCAAGTTTCGCTGACGTAGTTCCTGAGCGTCGATCTCTCGGCCAATCCAGAAAGTCAATTTCTGTTACTGAGGGAAAAATTCCACCAATCCAACAGCTTGAAAAATCACCTGAGAATTTACATCGCAAGTCACCAGGTGGCAGGAAATCTCCAGCGAAATTACCCCACACACACGAAGTGGATGAGTCTGCTAACGTAAATAACCAATCACCTTTGGCTACTACCAGCGCCCCTCTTGAAAGAAATTCTAAGCCAGAAAGGTCGCAATCTCCATCGATTATTACGTCACCATCCACTAAGCAATCACCACCGAAGCCAGGTCATGCTAACAAAAAAGCGAAACTGAATCCCAATAAACGCAAAGTTGTGCTATCACCAACACAGGTTGATATTGCAGCGCAGCTTCAAAATGCTCAACGTTCAAAGAGACTGCGTAGAGCTCCAGACAAGCTCAATTTGTAGTTTTTTTTGCAAAATTACCATTTGGCTACAACTTCTTCGTTTTTTTTTGGTTGTAATCCGTTATATGTGAATTAAATGATAGTTCTTTTTAAACTGTAGCGAGTAACGCTAAAACGTTTTGTCCCCTAGTTGTTCGTGCAGAGAATCGGCTCTGTTAATTTTTAAAATGTCCACCTTGAAAATTAGGTAAAAATGTAAGTGTATTTTGTGCCCATTGGTGCCCACGCTGGGCTAAGGTGTGTCCCCGCCTAGGACATCACATTACCCGTGGACTTAAGAAACATAAAAACTAAAATAAAAATGAATAAACTAATTAAAGAGTGGTTAACAAGGTCATGAATTTTATGCAATTGTATACTAATTCCAATATTACTTATGATTAAATTATGTACCATATATTTATGATAATATCTATATATTTATACTTACAGCGTTATACGTTGTTTTCTGTATCTTTTTGCAGTCACATACAGACTTTTAGTCTCATGACTGCCCTGTAAATCTGTTTATTGTGAATCTTTGGATGGAATAAATATTATTATTATTATTATTATTATTGATTAATTATTTCTGCAGCAACTTTGCAATATATGTGTAGCCTAATTTATTTTGCATGTCCATTTATTTTACAAAACGATTGGAGTGCATTGAAGCTTACGTTATGTTCACTAAAGACGGAAATCCAAAGGCTCAACAAGAGTTAAATAAATACAGATGCAAACTTGTTTACGTTGCCTTTTGAATATGTCAAACTGCCTGAGCGAGGAATCGAAACCACGTCTTATGAAACCAAGCCATACTGTGTCAGTATGGCTCAGCGGAAGGACCTCGGCCCTTGGTTTCAAAGTGCGTGGGTTAGATTCCCCGCTCAGTCAGTCTGACATACAAGTCCAAAAAGCAACGTAAATAGGTTTGCATCTGTATTTATTTAAAATGGAATAAGAGTGCCTAATCCGGCTGTCTTGTAAAAAAAAGTCCTCGGCCCATTCGGTTTCCAGATGTGCCCTCTGTCACCCCCCTCCCCCTCAAGCGATCCAGTCCTGCATGCACTGGTTAAATGTAAACTAGTAGTTCATAACACTTATGTTAGTGGCAGCACTTTCAGTTGTATGATCATCCTAATTTAATTTCTTGGATTTCGAAGTATTTATTGAATATTATTATTGTTATTTCAGCCAGTGAATCATGGTTATGAAAAAATAAATCAGGTAACAGTTGGAAACGTTGATCAAAGCTATTTAATTCGGAAAAAAAGATTCTTTGAAAACTGGGATATTAGCCGTTTTCGTTTTTTTCCTTATGATACCGATGATCTTTTGTTTATTACTCCCATCACTCACTCAGAAGCTCTTGACGACTATGCGCATGACTGTTAATCGCATTGGATTCAAAAGTTAAAGCGATTGCCGTTGCAAGCGAATAGCAGATCAATAAATTCTACACAAATAAATGTCATGAATGTCTATGCATTCAGCGAACAACTGTAATAATTTACTAGTTTATCATTGTATGCGTTACATGCATATCCAAGGAACATTTAATTTTTTAATTAGAAGCAAGCTGTACCCTAATCATATGCAACGAAGTGTTGTAGCAAAAGTACCGCTGTACCGTAAGTATCGTAACCTCGTGCCCAAAAGCTCTTAAAAATAGCCGCTTACGTTTTGTTGGCCGAGGCCCCAGGTCTGCCAGGAAATCGATGGTGCCTATGATGGAATTTAGGTAGTGGAGGGAATAAAATTGTTGTTAAAGGAAGGCCCGAGCAGTTGAAAGCAGATTCGTTACTCGACCTGGTGATGGCATGACAGTGCTGTGACGCAGATCGAATAATACCCCGAGGAATGTGAATGGTTGATCGGAAAGGAGCCGGGATTTGGGGTATTGATGCCCCAACCCAACGTGGTTAAAAGACACGTGACGGTGCGAAGGTTGTCTAGGAGCATAGACCAGTCCTGATGTGGAAGCAGCCAGTCGTCCAGGAAGGTGTGCACACGGATACCCTGTTGTTGGAGAAAGGCCAGAATTGGGCGTAGCACGAGTGTAAATACGCGGGGAGCCACGTTTAGTCCAAAGGGAAGGCAAAAGAATTTGTAAACGGCGCCGTTGTAAAGAAACCGAAAAAGGTGTCGGACCGAGGCGTGAAGGGGGACGTGTAAGTACGCAACGGCGAGATCGAAAGAGATTGTCCAATACTGAGGAAGCGGGGAGTGCAGGATCGATGCCGTTGTTACCATTTGGAAATGTGGATTATGGACATAATGGTTGAGTGGCTTTAGATTGAAGATGAGACGTGATCCTCCCGACTTTTTGGAGCAAATAAAAATGCTGCTGTAAAACACTGGTTGGATTGGAGAGGGAACAACGCGAACAGCGTGTTTGTGGAGGCGACCTCGAATCTCGGTAGAGAGAGTTTGGGATGGGGAGCATTCTAACTCCCAAGGTGGAAGGCCTATAGGTGGTGGATGAATGAATTCCGGACGGAACCTGTCGAAAACTATAGAAAGCACTAATGGATCGTTGGTAATGGCTTGCCAGGCTGCCGTTTAAAAGAGTAGACGACCTCCCAACGGTTGTGGGAAGAGCGGAATGTCAGTATCCGGATCGACTCCGATGTTGTGGTCGACCGGAGGCGAAACGGCGTCGTCGGTCCGGTGTGTTTTGCCTGCCCAGGGAACGCTTCCTTCTGCGTCCCGGACCGCCGGTCGGAAAGGGCGAAGGAGGCGCTGGAAGATCTGCAGGGTGTGCCTCGTCTGGCTTCTGAACCACGTGGTCGTCTTTGTGGATCCCGGGACGTCCATTGAATCAACGACGAGACTGTTTGTTGTGTTGGAAGCGAGGTTTTGGCTTTATGGAGACGTCAAGATGTGGAGCCAATTTGGGGATCATCCCCCTGAATAATGTGTCCGATTCGTGGATCGGGAGGTTATGGAGTGCATGGCACGTGGAATCATGTAAATTCGGTGTGGTGTTACGTGAAACCTCCCGGAGTAGAATCGTAGTTCAATAAGGTCGAATGAAAGGTCACAAAACAAGCTTTGCGGAACACTTGATTAATTAGGAAAGCTAGCTGCTTGGTATCAACCGGAGGGGGGGGGGGGCCCCCAAGAGAGAGAGGAAATTAGCATTAAGATGTTCTTAGAGCGTTTTAGCCACTTTATTTAGGACATCGGCATGAGACGCAGCACGTAGTCCGAGTCTCAGAAAGCGATTGTTGTCACGCAGGAAGAAGACCGGGACTGCAGCGCGTCGAGGCAAGAATAAGGCGGAACCGAAGTCCATCTTAGCTTCGGCGGTTAAAAATTCCATCTGAGGGTAGGTTTCAAAATTCCGAGGATTACCAGTCCCTTCTCCTGATGGTCGAAAAAAGGAAGCCTCCTTGCCTGGCCTAGGCGGCAGCGAATCCATGTCAAGTTTTAAAAGGGGATCCATTCCTTAAAAGTAGACCCCCAGTACGTAACAATGTGGTCAGAAGCATAGTGGATTGTCCAAGTAGCAAAGGCTGATGGGGTAATTGATCCCCAAGTCCAAAGCAGAGACCCGTGGACAAACCCCGGTTTTTACAGGGCAAGTTGGAGTCAGGAGCAGGCTTATATACGAAACAGTCTGGGACAATGTTTTCAACCATTTTTAAGAGATCGGGAAGCGGAATGTCTGCTGGATCGGAATCAGCTGGGAGGTCAGGCTGCGGACCGCTTGGGTCCAGAGAGCGGTCGGATCGATAAGACGAGCGATCATCTTCATCAAAAAGGGAAAGCCGATCGTCAGGATGGGCTGGAATCGGAGCGGGGTGCCAGTGATGGGAGTGGAGCAGGTGCTGGCACTGGATCTAGTCGGGCTGAAGGACCGGGAACCGAGTTATTGGCGCGAAGTTTCTTGGCTGTAGAAATTACCCATGCTCGAGTGTACGAGGACGGTTCTGGTGTAGATGATCACTTGCGTTTAAAGGTGAGATCACATATATATCAAGGAGTGCAGCTGTTCCCTGGAAAGCAGTTTCGCCGATTGGGTGGATCGCGGAGGTGCGGATTGTTGCGAGGATCGTGAAGACAAGTCAAGTGGCAAGAGAAGAGGGGAAATAAACCCTTTCTTGCAAGCTTACGGGCTTTGACCCGAGTCTTAAGTCAAGAGTAAAGTTCCTTGGCTTGTTGTAATTCTTTGGACAGAGATCGCAAGCCCGCGTCCTGGGAGGACTTTCAACAGGGAATTGGTGAGGTAGAAGCCGTGGTCGGCGGAGGGACTGCCGGGACCGTGGCAGCGTAAGAGAGCGGCTCCAACATTGGAGCCGTGGAGCGCACAGGGCTCTGACTAGAGTCCAGAATTACCACATTATCCCCTGGATCAATGGAAGCGAGGGCCACAGTAGGCGAGGAAGGTACCGGGGGAACCAATGGTTCGCGTGGTGCACCTTTCACACGAGGCTTCATCTTGAAAATTTTAACAGCACACGTCGAGGTGTAAAGAAGAAAACAGGATGTAAAGCAGGATCGTTCCGCGCTGATATTTATAGGATGGAGGCTGCACAGTAGGATGCGCAGTGGGTAGCAGGACGGAGAGATTTCTTCAAATTATTCTCTAATTGAAACAGCATTGAGAAGGAGAATGCATTAAAACAGGTAATGGCTATTTTCATGGCAACTAGAAACATATTTTATCTGAAATTGTAGAGCATGTAATTGTCTACAAAAAGGTTTTATTCATTTTTTTTTTAAATTGAGTCAATGATTCAGCAAATAAACGATATCAAAGAAGCCACCTATGCAACCTCCCAATGCACATTACACTTCATATAGTAGGGGCTAAAAATTTATAGAATTGTTTACTTTCTAGAAAAGCATACAATTTGTATGCATGCACATGAAGAGTAACTGGAAAAAAAAAGCTATGGTAGCAAGTTCAAAACAAGGAGTGGGAAGGAGGTGATTTGGGGGGGGGGGGGCGCCCAAACACGGTTCTTTGGCTGTAAATTCTTAATTGTCAACAAATCAAAAGCACGACACGAAGGAGAAACGTTCACCACACAATTCTGGATAGGATAGGTGATATACATCTTTTGCATATAAGCAACCATTGAACCCCAAAATCGTATTCAAAGTATATTACCCTTAATTTGTGCGAACGCTTTTTTTAATTGGTTGTTGGTGATTTTCGTGTTCAAGGTGGTTATGTGAGCTCTCTAATAGCCCGAAATGGACATGCTTACCGAATCTTTCAATCTTCACCGAAATTGTTTAACTTATATAGGAACCATTCTACGCTCATTTTAAGGTGTAGCTGTAACGGTGTAGTGGCTATTTTGAATTTCAAAGTGCCATTGTAATGCTCATATTTTTATTTGTGTATAAGCTAAACAATTTAGGTTAGAATTGATGGAAAGAATAGATCCTTAACTTTCAGAAAATCCTAAGCATGTCCATTTCAGGCCATTAGAGGGCTCGCAACAGCACTTTGAATTCCATAATTACCATAAGCTTTCGCTGCTACGCCATTACCGAGTCTTTACCTTTAAAGGGCGTGGAACAGGCTTATCAAACTTAAAAAATTTTGGTTAGGATTGATGGAAAGAATAGATCCCCATCTTTCAGAAAATCCTAATCATGTCCGTTTCAGGCTATTAGAGAGCTCTGAGCTCACAAGATCACTTTGAATTAAAAAATCACGAAACACTTTCGACGCTACGCCATTACATCTTCAGCTTTAAATGGACGTAGAACGCTCCCTATCTAAATTCAGCAATTTCGGTTAGGATTGATGGAAAGAACAGATCCCTACGTTTCAGAAAATCCTAAGCAAAGTACGTCCATTTCGGGCTATTAGAGGCTTGCAAGAACACTTTAAGCACGAAAATCGCTATAACACCAATTGGAAAAAAGGTTTAAATACGATTTTGGGGTTCAAGGGTTGCTTATACATAAAAGATGTCTATCGAGAATTGTGTGCTGAATATTCTTGCTTCACATTGTGCTTTTGATTTGCTGACGATTAAGGAGTTACAACCAAAAAACAGTTTTTGGTGGGGTAAATCACTTCCCCCTGGTTTTGAACTTGCTCTCATAGCTATTATTTTCCAATTACTCTACGTGCATCCATACCAAATTTCACGATTTTCACGGAAAGTGAACAATTCCATTAATTTTGAGGCAAAGCCACCCTACTAAATGAAGTGTAATGTATTGGATGCATTGGAGGCCACATGTGTGGGCTCTTTGACACTGTTTATTCACTGAATCATTCACTCAATTAAAAAAAAACCTAATAGAACTTTTTTTGTACATATAATTCCATGCTAATTCCATTCAATTCCGGATTAAACATATTTTCATGCCTGACCAGCAGTTTCCATGATATACTGAAAAAACCGAGTTCGGCTACCTTGCTTCCAAGATGGCGGCATTAGTTAAACACACTTCTACACCGTTTATTGGTTGACTCATTCAATCTACGAAAAAAAAAATGAATTCCACCTTTTTGGTATAAAATTTCATGCTCTACATTTTTGGACAGACCATATTTTCATGCTTGAGCAACCGTTACCCAGATATATTGGAAAAAAATCGTTTTCAGAAACCATGTTACCAAGGTGGCAGCGTTAGCTCAACACAGACAGTTGAGGACTTTTAGTAGTAAATCTGCGCCAAAAATCAGCTTATTATGAATTGTTCTGAGCATCTGCTTTAATTTGACTGGGCTATAATATCTGTAAAAGTCCTGCCTATTTTGAATGTCGCAAGCCAGATAAAACTAAGAAACGACACTACTGTAAAATGAAATGACTTTATTTCTAATATACATGTAACAAACCATTGCATGTTAGAAAAATCTGTTGCGTGATGTAAATTAACGGGGACACATTGCATGTCGTCCACCATCCACCGGTATCGATGCTCCCGTTATAAAAGATGCTTCATCGGATGCCAAAAATGAAATGGTCTGGGCGACTTCCGATGGAGTTCCCGGACGACCCAGAGCATGAGTTTCCTTGCTTCTATCCAAAAACTGAAATTGATAAAGGGATGACATTCAGTTTCCTTCAGTTTCCAATGGTGACTTTTGTCAATCAGTGGACACCTAGACCCTGACAGAAAGCAACACAAACAATTAAATCACTTCCTCTCAACAACCTTATTTTGTCCATCACATTAAGGACAAAACTCAATTACGTTACTTCAGATTCATGTTACGGTAATTTCACAAAATCCAGGGTTAATGCTTTAAGGGAGTGTTGATTCCGTTGTTGAAAAAACAATGACCGATTCCGGTAACTAGTGGTATGATGTTTAAGAAATAAAACTGAAACTGCTGAAGTTAAATGATTTTGGAGTCAGAAATGATTATGAGGGCTTCATAATAATAATCTAACAATAATAAAAGTTTGTTGCAATTTTGCAACAGGCCTGGAATGGACCATAAAAGCCACTGACATCCAGCCTATGTTAAAAAAAAAAGCATTAAAATAACAGTTTAAAGCTTCTGTGTGCACCACATGTATAATGAGGAGAACGGGAAAAAAAGTCAGGGGAGGAAGGATGGGGCATGACCAAGGTTAGACCTGCCATGGATGATTAAGTCCCTGATGGCATCGCCAGTCACTTAAAAAGGTAAGAAGGGGAAAAGTAAGGTACATACGATAAAATAAAAATGTAAACATGAAGTAAAAATTAAGTGCAATGATAAAATCGAAACATAGATGTGAAATACCCAATACGGGCGCACAAAAACAGTTTAAACGTGGTCTTGTATTGGACATTCGTGGGGAGGACACCTTAACACCACCGACCAAAAACCTGAGGGCTGAACTTCAAAATTCTGTATATTTTGTAAAGTACATTTTTTTTTTCTCCAGGCATAAAGCCTAAAAACATCAGCTTAGTGTTTGACTAGGAGGGGCTTCCTCTGCGAAGGTACTAAACCTCATAACCATGTTCAGACACACTTGAACTGATATTTTCTATTTATAATTATGGTGACGACTTTGGTTATTCATGAAAAATGTCCGACGTTTAAATTCACTTGTCTGCTCCTGCAAACGCTTGAAAAACTAACCTAATATATTTTTATTCAAACCAAACCTAAGCTGGTATATTTAATCTTTTACTTAGGCACTCTAAATGCATTTTAGTAACGTAACTTTTTGCCATGAACCCTATCGGAGCTTGAACTTTATGTTTGTCTTTATTTTACCAGACCCAGTGTTTATTTTATGTTTATTTTGTTTAGGCATCTTCAACCACTCCTCTCCGACGTGGCTACCTACCCAAAGCAAACAATAATAGCCTTTCCTTCAATTAAAATACGATCCGAATGTTTAAACTGAGCAAACACTTCGTCCCCCCCCCACCTTCAATAGTTGCGATACATAATATCGTAGTTTTATTTTATAGGCCTATTCTCACATTGTTACGAGTTTTAAACTCATTACACTTTCATGCAGGCCTCTAAACATTCCCAAGTAAGCAAATTTCCTTTGTTAATTCAGCTCCACCAATTCCCTTCCAACAGAAATGCTGAATTCAATTCCCCATCCACTCAGAGCGCTCAGCTACCCTGCCCGTTCGCGCTGTCATGCCTACTGTCCGCACTACAGTCAAAATTGGTGGAAACCATCAGCTCCTGCAACCAAGCCAATTCCGGAGCCAGGAGGCAAAACTAGCGAAGTCCCCTACCCCCCAGATGTGGAAATCCGCATGCCGTGAGATGTTCTCCGTTGGCCGCCAGCAGCAAGGAGGATTCGGCCGGTTTCCGGACACGAAGCTCCGTAGCAGCATTCAGTGAACCTCGGACTAATAACCAGCGTTCCAGTGTGGTGATCCTCAACTAGAGACGTTCATCTACAGTGAAAAAAAAGAAAGAATTGTGCAAACCTCTTCAATCTACAGGTGGGAATTGGATTGGACTTGACCGACCGCACAGCGATTGTGCAAAAACAGGGTAAGTGTGCATAGGATATGCTTAAGGCCGCCAAGCCGAGTGTTGTAGTTAGATGCATTTATGTAATTTAACTATTTATACACCTGAGTGCTAGGGGTCTAAAATAAGTGTATTTCTTGCTAAAACTTATGGGAATTGGGAGAGAAGTTTTTTAAGTAATTCGCTCTGCTCAATTTAAAGTAAATTAATTTGCGGCTGCATTTTTATGGTAAGGGTTCATTTATAAGAATTTTATTTTTGAAATTTAGAGTTAAAATTTTCCAACATGGACGATTTTGAAACTGTCGTTAAAGACATTCAGTATAAGGACCAGAAAAAGGCCTGTTTAAAATTAGGCATTACAGTTTGTGAAACCCATCACGAATCAGTCACCGTACTGAAAAATGCAGTAGAGGATGAAAAGATATCCTTAGAAGATCTCTGATGAATTAGCTCCGGCTATAGAAAAAAGAGAAGCTACTATACTTCAAAAAAGGGAGTTAGCAGCAAACGAGCAAGAGCTTGCATTAAAGTCAGAAGAATTAAGATTAAGAGCTCTAGAAATGGCGGACGTAGAGAAACGCCGAGCTCACGAAGCCGCAAACGCGGATAGACGTATGGCGCACGAGCTAGCGTTAAAAGACCAAGAGGCCCAAATTAGGGATAGAGACGCTCTGTTAAAGGAGCAGGAAGCACAAAGTAGCGAATGCGCTAGTGCTCGTGAATTATTAAAGTTAGATAAGCAGATCGAACTAGCAAGGCTAAAGGCTGCAAATCTTAATAGTAGTTCAAACCCCGGTAGTGGTACAGTAACGCCTTCTACTCCCAGTGTCCCTGTAAACAAACCTGGTAAAATTGCTGATGCTGTAAGACTTGTAAATAAGTGGACTTCCAAATTGGAAATTAATAGCTTTTTAAAGATTTTTGAAAAGACTATGGATCTCAGTGAATAGAGAAATCTGAGTGGGTGGTGGGTCTACAGCCTCTATTAGGAGAAATTTTGATTAAAGTATGTGATCAAATATCAATTGTAGAAATGCACAATTACGACTTAGTTAAAAACAGGTTACTAGAAAGGTTTGTTCAAACTAAAGAGTCGGTTCAAGCCCAGTTTTGTTCTCTCGAACGCGAGCCTGTGCAGTTGTTCCACGAACACGCTTTCGAACTAGACACCCTATTTGCCAGATGGGTAGCATTAGCTGAAATTAACAACAGCTATGACAATTTGGCTAATTTAATCCTACTTGAACAATTCACCAAATCGTGTCCTATTGCTTTACGTAAATGGTGGCCGGACCAGATTAAAACTGGGACGTTACAGGAAGCAGCCAAACTCTGTGACGAGTTTAGGACCAGAAATAAACAGATTTCTGCCGACATGGCCCTTAAATCAGGGAAAGCACAACCTAGTGCATCAACGTCTGGACAAGCTTCTAAAGCTTCCTCCAATTTTCGAAGCGGCAACAGAGCCCCTTCCACTGAAGCTAAACCGGCTGGTTCTGCAGCATCTTCTGCCGACGCGAGTAAAGGAGACTCGGCAAGCACTAACAATTCCAATCGTGAATTTGATAGGCCCTGTAAGAAGTTTGAAGGTGTTTGCTTCTTTTGCAACAAAATCGGACACAGGAAATCCGAATGCCGTATGCGTATAGCCCAAGAGGCTAATCCAGCTACTAATGCTGAGTGTGACTTTGTTAGTATACCCTCCCGAAATGGTCTTAGCTAAACACATTCACGAATGGTCGGTCAGTGAATGGCACGAAATTCCTTGTTTTACGAGACACAGGCTCTACTCACGACGTAATTGCTAGGGATTTTGTGAAACCCGAGCAATTCACGGGTGAATACACCCATTGTCACAACGCTCTCACAGAGCAGACAACTGCCCACGCAATTGCAATTATTGACGTGGAAACTCCGTATGGTTGTATACAGTCTGAAGCTTTGGTCTCAGACCACATGGGTCAACATTTCCAGACGCTTCTGAGTGTGCCCTCTCAAACAGTGTTGGAATAAAGAGGTTTAAAGGCCCTGCCCCCTTATTCTAATGCAGTAACCCGTTCCCAAACTGGTATGGAACAACAACTCCCGATATTAAAACCTAGATATCGTGAGATCGAGTCCGAAAGTGAAGACGACTCAGGTAGTGATTCTGAACTTAGTGTAGTTCCCCCTTCACAGGAAGGTTTTGTATCCCCTAAGGTGGACAGCTTAGACGCAGCTATATTAGGCCGACAGTCAGAACAGTTTACTGACTTATTGAACGTTGACAAAGACGAATTTGCTAAGTTGCAGTTTAACTGCCCAACTTTACAAGCTTGCTGGAAAACTGCTGAGCTCCCACTGGACCAGCAGGATGAAAACAAACAGTTTTTCATCGAGAAAGGATCACTTTTCCGTAATCCCTTTTGGCCTTTAGGAAGACCGTTAATGGAGAGAAAGTTAGTGCTTCCTAAAAAGAGTAGGGATTTAGTCTTGAACACTGCGCATGCAAATGCATGGGCTGGGCATCTTGGCCGGTCCAAAACCAAGGACAGAGTGTTGACTAACTTCTACTGGCCCCATTGTTTTACCGACATTGACAATTTCGTTTCCACTTGTTTAACCTGCCAGAAAAATGGTAAATCTGGACAGAAGTTTGTTGCCCCCATGGTGCTAGTGCCCATGGATGGAGAGCCATTCAACCGATGCATTGTGGATAGCGTTGGCCCCATCAAGCCTACCAGTAAGGCTGGTTATAAGTACATTTTATCGTTACTTGACCCTGCAACAAAGTTTCCAGAGGCTGTGCCACTAAAAGAGGCCAACAGCCAGAGCGTTGTAGATGCTCTCCTCCTTGTCTTTTCTAGATTAGCTTTCCCCTCAGAGCTCCAGTCTGACTTGGGCTCGTGTTTTATTTCTGAGTTAACAACTTTAATCTTGGAAAAATGCGGTATAAAGTGTGTAAATTCTAGTGTGAACCACCCGCAATCAAACAGCGTGGAACGTTTCCACCGGACGCTCAAAGCGGTGCTGAGAGCTGTCTGTTACGAGCATCCCTATGACTGAGAAAGATGCTTACCTGGAGCCATGTTTGCTCCGAGAACTGCTCCACATGAGAGCACGGGCTTCACTCCAGCTGAGATGGTCTACGGACGCAACCTGAAAGGCCCACTGGAGTTGGTGAAAAGCCATTGGATTGTGCCGGACGTTCATCCATCCGTTTTGGAGTACATCTTGGACTTGCTCCAACGATTCAAGTACTCACGTGAACTCTTTCAAGAGAATATCACTAAAAGCCAGATGAAAAATAAACCCTATTATGACATTAAGGCAGTTGAACGTAAGTTCAAAGTTGGTGATAAGGTTCTAGTCCTTAAGCCAGCACGCACCAATTAATTAAGACATTTATTGGGATGGACCCTGCGAAGTTTTGAAACGATTATAGGATACCAATTATCTCATAAAAAAAATCGTTTGGTCAGCAAAAAAAGACCATATATCATGTAAACCCTTTTAAGCCCTATCTGCCTAGGGAGGGGTCAAACAACCACTCGTATAATGACGTTCGTGAGCTTACTCACACCGACAATGTCTGGACAGGTCAACCTGGTGATGGCCACCTTACTGCTAAGGCCGCCATGAGTCTTTTCAAAAAGACAGGCAACTTGACAGAGTTGCAACGAAACGATCTCCTTGAGGTATTCGAACGAGTAGACATTTTTTTCTCTACTCTACCAGGACGCATAGACCTTGTCACTCACGACGTTGAGTTAGTCGATCCCAAAGTCAAACCCTGTAAGTACTATCGCCACGCGAAGTTCGAAAGGGATTTGATCGTCAACGAAATCAAGCGTACGCTTGACTTGGGTTTAATCATTGAAACTGATTCCCCACATGGCTCGCCCATGCTCATCGTCCAGAAAGAAGACGCCAGCCCACGTCCTGTAGCTGACTACAGAGAGCTGAATAACAATACGGTAACTAAAGATTACCCAATTCCCAACATAGAGGAATGTATTGAACGTGCAGCTAAGTGGAAGTATATATCCATTTTCGATCTTAATCGTAGATTTTGGCAAGTGCGCTTGACGCCACAGGCTTCAATGGCCGCCACCATCACAACTTCCATTGGGAAGTTTGCTCCCCTCATGATGAACATGGGGATGAAAAACGCTCCATTTTGCTTCCAGAAGCTTATGGACAATGTCACTCGTGGCATGGAAGAGTATGTCACACCCTTCCAAGACGACACCGCTGTAGGGGTCGAAACGTGGCCACAGCATCTCGAAAATGTCTACAATTTTCTCTCTGCTGTCAAGAAGGCCGGATTGACGGTAAATGCCAAGAAATCGCAGGTCGCAACGCCACTTTCCTTGGCCATGAAGTAGGCAATGGATCCCTCACACCCTCTGGGATGAAAGTCCTGGCTGTGCAAAAGTTTGCCCTGTAATGAAGGGACACTCTTCATCACTTTTTTTTTCTCGTTCATCTTGTGCCACATCATCATTGGGCA
>JAHWFP010256511.1:0-20018 GCA_023313725.1 Lithobius niger
TTGTTGGGGGACAGCCTGCTTGTAGTCCAGGGCGCCCGTTAAGGCGGTGCCCACCACCTAACTTTGACGAGGTCTCCTGTTAATGCTAAATTAACAGGTTAAGATGTTTTGGCAAATAAGAAAGAACTTTTTGCCGGCCCTCAGCCCGCCCGGCTAAAAATGGTTTCTTTTTGCCTAAAATATACTTAGCCAATCCCGCCCTACCTCCTCTGTGGAGTCACCGCTTGACATATAGAGAGGAAAATAAATGCCGGAAGCATCCACGCTCTCGCTTTTTTAAGGGAGGACTGTGCCATGCAGGCGCAGTTGGGGCATGCAAGCAGGCGTCTGCACAAAACCTCCAGGGGAACATTACATTGAGGACAATGTAATGCTAAATTAACAGGTTAAGTATGTTTTAGGCAAAAAGAAACCATTTTTAGCCGTCTGGGCTAAGGGCCGGCAAAATGTTCTTTATTTTCCTTGTCAGAAATCGGTGTACTGTGTATATTTAAACACAAAAAACTACAAATAGAAATTTGGTATTGTAACACCAGTGGTGTAGTTCGTTTCACCAGTGTCATTCAGTGGTACAAAATAAGTCACATCTTGTCACAGTGTTGATAAGATTTCATATTTAACAAATATATCTTTTAATTGTATCATAATTACTAATCTGTGACCTTGAATTTTCATTGACCAGTCCTTGAAAACTCCTAGAATAGTCCTGGAATTTTAAGGCTGCAGATGAATACGAACCCTGAAGTGAAAACGTTATTTTAAAGTTAAAATAGTTAACTTTAGTGTAAAACCAACCACCATCCACGCTCTCACTGAACAGAATTGTTCTACAAATGATTGTGGGGCTAGATGGCCATACCTGCTGGGAAGTGAGCAGTGACTCCTTCTGGTTGAGAGCTAGTGAAGCTTCTTACAGTGGATGAGCTTACAGTAGTGATCTTCTTTAAAGGTTTTGACTCTTTGGAGCATGCAGCATAAATATAAAGGATATTTAGCCAAACTAAAGGTAAATATTTTAGCTAAGTAAAAACTAATGTTGCCGAAAACGGGACTTTTGCCTTATGAAATAAAAATAAGCCTGGTCACTGGGTTACTTTGGTAAATTAAAAAAATAGCTGAGAAGCCCAAAAAAATTTCATGGCCTAAGCGTCATTAGACTCATTATTTATATTTGTCCTTTACAATTTCATCTTACGTCACCTAAATTTTTGTATTTTGGTTTGTATTCTAGTTGTGGCGTCAGGTAAAGCGAGAACAAGTGATGAGGAGTATGTCCCACGACCCGACTAAATTTTTGGCAGAACGCCCAGTTGTTGCTGAAGCAGTTCGACGCCTCAAAGATTTAACTCACAAAGAGGAAGACATAGAAGATAGTGGCGATACTGACAGTTTGGCAGAAGTTGAGCCGTTAGTCAAAGAACGCGACCCAAAATCTCCACCAAGATCTGCGCTACGACCACAAACCTGCCTTGGAACTGATCCGCAGACCGAGGCGAGGGTCATAGTGCATAGCAATGGTGGACCTGATAAAAGTCCTACGGAAGTTACTCCAACTGATAAAACTTCTGTTTGTAGAAAGACTGATGTTCTTAAAGAGTCCAGTCAGAGTTCTCCCATTGCTTCGAAGCCTGCATCAAATTCTTTACCTCGGACGTTGACAACGAATAATATGGGATTGGGAGGTTCATGTAGTGATCATATAGTGCCAAAAGTTATAATAACTTCTGCCGAAAGTTCAACAAAGAACAGCACTTCAAAATCTGTGGCACCGAACGAGGGGAGAACACCAGGTAAATATATATACTGTGTATATAGCAACTTAACTACCCGATCGTTATACAAGGTTGCTTTGTAGGTTTCCATAATTGCTCATTTGCTTGCTTGCATCGTTTAAATGAAGTTAGTATAGGGTCATCTACTGATCAGCGCTTTGCCGATTTGAATCCCATCGGAGCCGTGAATAATGGTTAGACGTAGTTCACATTAGATAAGTTGCATTAGTTCTCACTAGGCAAGTAAACTCTGTAGATTATCATATATCGTAAATCCTCTATTTGTAGCTCGGGCTACTGGTTGAAAATCACGCCATTTTGACCCGGCTTCAATTAGAGACCTGCTACTACTATATCATGTGTGGGAAAACACCCGGCTACAAATAGAGACCGGGTCCGGCCATAAATAGAGGATTTACAGTACGATGCGCAAGCTAAGCGTCTTTATAAAGTGTGGGAACATATGTACTCAAATTTGGTTTTTCGTTCTCATTTTTGTTTAAATATCTGAAACTACATTATCTGAACATTGGATTCAAAGGAAATATTAAACAAAACACATAAATAGAAATGAAGGGAAACGACGCTGCATACTTATTTTGTGGTTTTCACTGACTACGATAATCACCTTTGATTATACCATAAGTCATATATTAAATGCCCATCGGCTTATCCTTAATTTGCAGGGATGAGAAATTTCCGCTAATTCGCGGATTTCCACTTTTTTCTATTGAGCAATTTCTTCCATTTTTTCCCCTATTGATTCCATTTTTGCCTGGGCTTTTCATTGTACACACGCTGCGCTAAGCATGGAGGGCCCTACGCGACCTGTTTAGTGACACCCCATAGCTACTTCCGGTTGTAGTTTAGGCTGCGCTCATGGTAGCTAGAGACTAAGTGTGTCTAAATGCACTAATCCAAATTTCCTACAGGTGCAGCAACAGAGGCCGGAAACATTGAATGCAATCCATACGGAATTTCGGGCCGTTTTGCTCCATCTAACACCGCTGGTATGCTGTAATGGCTTTGTCTTAATTCGAGAGTTTGCTTTTGCCTGCACCATACACATGGTACTGGGCCTGCAATGTCGGCTCTGTGAATACATTCGCCCAACATTTGGCTATCAATATTCTTTTATATTTATTATTTATTTATTTTGCTTTGACCGTACACAAGTTACAATAGGTAGAGTTACAAGAAAAAAAATGACAAAAAATGTATGATGTAGGTAATATGTATACAAAGGTCGGCAGAGAATCCACATTAGTCTGAGTTCTTGTCAGCATCTTGGAGTACCGCCATGCCCTGGATGTGATTGTGGCCACGCAATCTCTGGGATTTAGTGTCCTGGACTGTACGGATCTCGCAACATCTGCCAATGTACATCAAGCCCTGGGCCACCGCTCTTCCCAGGCCATAACCCTAACAGTCCGTGTCGCCTCTGGCAGCAGCAACAAGAGTGTTGCTGGAGGCTAGAATGGATCTCCAGAGAGTAGCCTGAAGCAGTAGTATGGCAAGCTCAAATGTTAGTACCCTACTGTCTCTACAGGCCTGGTGGTTGCTCGACCACCATGGAAGGTACTGAGCCTTTTTTATGGCACCATGGTAAATTCTGGTAAATTCTCTCAGACAGTCCCTTCTGTAGACGGAGCAAGTAGCAATCCCGTAAAGTACGAAAGCCTGAGTTTTCAGCAATTGCAACTTGGCAGCCTCAGGGGCAAAGCTGAATGTATGCAGCACGGATTTGGTAGACCTGCATAGTTCCGAGCGGACCTATTTCAGGTGATTGTCATCAGAAAGTTATCACGAAGGACGATTCCCAGGTAACGTACCGACGAGACCCATGGCAAATCAGACCCGTTGATCGACAGAGGGGCGACCCTGTTGTCCTCTCTGCCGAAAACCATGCCAAAAGACATCTTGGCATTAAAAGTCAGGCCCTTATCACTAAGCCATTAAACCTCAATCCCCCCCCCCCCCCCACCACCTTATCACTGGTCAAGAAAACAAGTCTGTCCAAAAGGAATTGGAGTCCTCTTCGTCTTGGGGCAAGAAACTCAATATCGTCAGCAAACGCGACCACATTCACCATCATATTCGTCTGACAACCCGTATTAAGCAAAGAAATGCCAGACACTGCCTCGTCCAGGACTAGACAGAACAGGAAAGGCGACAAGGGACTTCCCTGTCGTGCACCGCACTGTGCCCTAAGGGAGCCGACAGGATGCCCTCCCAGTTGACGCAAATAGTCCGTCTCTTATAACAGTCTCTTATGAGGCTGACGATGTATGCAGGGATACTTCGCTTACAGAGAGCATCAAAAACGGAATGGTGTGCGACTTTATCAAAGGCTTTCGCCACATCCACAAAACAAGCATAGACACGAGAGCCTGCTCTCCGATATCGTCGCACATTCTCCTTCACAGTGTAGCCTGCCATCGAGGTGGAATGTTTTTTCTTAAACCCAAATTGGGCATCACAAGTAGAGGTGAGGTTCTTGATGCGGTTCAATACCACAAGATCCAGCAGCTTGGCGATGGGACTCATCAGTGCAATGCCACGATAACTTTCACTAGCAGTGGGGTCCGTGGTCGATTTTTTTCAGATGGGTGTCAAGGTGGTTTTAGTGGTGGACTCTGGAGAGTAGCTATAGGATAGTGCTGTCGAAAGAATAAACGCAATGAAGCTGTGAGCCACCTGACCGGCAAACCAAAGGTGTTCAGCATTTAAGCCATCTGGGCCTCCGGGTACTGTGAGTCAACCTGCAGAAAAGGTTCCCCCAGCATGGTGTTCACCATTGAGCCTAGGTAGATGTTTAGCAGGAGAATGGTAATTGCTCAAAAAATGGCGTTGGGTTATAACTGGGATTGTCTGTGGTTGCCGACCGCCACTAATACGGTGCAGGCCTGAATGGATGTTGCCCCTCGGCTGGTTGTCATTAATGGTTCGTAGGACTTGGGAGTACAGATCGCCATTTTCGGAAAGGACCTGCCTGTCTGTTGTATTATCCGTTATGTCCTCCAAAATATGTACGGTGGGCTCGTTGGGTGCCGTTTGTGTGGCCGGAGTAAATCTCAAAGCAAACGAATTTGATCTGCAGTAATTTGGTTCAGCAGAGCTTACCCTGTCTTTGAATAGCCTATTGTTTGCAGGTGTGGATTGGTCATTATTACTGCTTTTATTAAAAATAAGTGAACTGTTCCTTGCCTCGGTAGAAATGCTTTCCTTGCCTGCAATTTCATCAGAGATAGCATCACGCGATCGTGACAGATTTTCAGTTTCATTTTCGATTGCGTCAATAGTCAGATTCGGGTTTTCGCTTGTACTTCTGCTTCCGCTGCCACTTTCGGTCATGTTGGCACGTGGTGCTGGAGTGGGCTTGCGTTTCCGGTTGTCATCGCCGCGGGCTACAAGCATTTCAAGGATTTTTTTTTATGTTTTGCAGTTCTTGCTGGCACAATTTGAGGCCGTCACTAACTTTGCGATGACTCGCCACAAAGTTCAAGAACGTTGGTGGGATCATAGACGTCGTTTCGTGATCGCTTGTGAAGTTCGGATCGCGGTTCTCCCAACATGTCGTCGATTTCAGTTCATTGACCTGGGCCGCGAGTAAGCCTACGTCTTGCCAGCTGGGATCAACCGCTGGACGAGTATTAAATTTCCTTGGGACAAACATTGGAATTTCATTTTTACCTTCTTCGTCCTTTGCTGCTTGTAAAAGTTCAAAAATGTCCGACCTTTCGGCTTGTTGCTTCGTACGAGCAGTGGTGGTGTTCCCACCGGTCAACCTAATACCATGTCTCATGGCTCTTGATGCAAGTTCATCGAATAAAAGCTCTTCTGCTAAACCAATTTCCTTAGGCTTATAAAAGCTTGGTGCTAGGTCAACTAATGGTTGCTTTGGCAACACATCCATTTTGTGATGGACAAAACATACAACGTCGTTAATAAAAAGCCAGGAGGCTTGTAGGGAGGCTTGTACACAAACGTCAACACCGGCAGCCATGTTGAAGACAGTTTTCTAACCAATCCCACCTGAATCAGTTTAGAATCGCCGAATGTATCTGACATACTAGCAACTCGTCACAGCCTCTTTCCAGTAATTTCTACACCATAAAAGAAAATGATGTTTAAAATGAGTTTAAACAATGAGTTTAAGAAATGCCCCAAACTTTTAACCTACTGGTAAGTCAGAAACTGACAAAAAATCCTAAAATAGCTATGTAACAATTACTGAGGCTATATTATTTTTGTTAGGGCGCACTAATGGTAGGGATGTACCGAATGCAAAATTTGACGAATACCGAATACCCAACTGAATACTCAACTTGCCGAATACCGAATACTCAACTTGCCAAATACCGAATATGTAACCGAATAGTTAAACTGCCGAATACCGAATATTCGGCACCAAACAATTTACATATTTGTCCGAATATTGAATTATTCGGTTCTGTGCCGAATAGGCCGAATACCGAATTGTTCGGCTGAATAATTAACCGAATACCTGTAATTTAACATTAGTTGATCATTTTTCCTTCTGTTAGAAATGTCAGAAGACAATTCCCTTACAAATCAAAAACTAAATTCTTAGCTAAAAGTTCTTACATTAACACAATTGTATAAATATATACTAAACAATATTCGGTTGAATACCAACAAATCTTAACACTATTCGGCCGAAAACCGAATATCACTATTCGGCCATATACCAAATATCACTATTCAGCCAAATTTAGTATTTGGCTGAATGCCGAATACTTGAATTTTTGGCCTTATAGGCCTAATACCGAATTATTACCGAATGTTCGGTGCATCCCTAACTAATGGTAGCAGGAAAGGGAATTTTCCCGGGATTCCTAGATTTCAAACGCGACAAGAAAGCGTTGTTGAACCTTGTGAGGTTTAATGAGGAACGATCGCACAAACCAAGCACTCTTTTCATCAAACAAAAGCAAGTTCATGTCAGTTTTGACGACACCACCAGAAAAAATCCTAATAAGATAATAAAAGAGATTTACTTTACTGCCTGCATAGACCAATATTTACCTAATGTCAACATTGATCATTCACAGGGCTTCATTTTTTTCACTTAGTTTATATTTCATTATGCCTGCATTATTAACAAAGGTTTTCCCATGATATTATTTACCTTGTGCGCCTATTAGTTACCTTTATTTTTGCATGACCGCATATAGCTTGTGGTGTTTACTTGTGGAAATTTTTTACCCTTTTTTTTTAATGTCCCCCCAGTGCCCTTCCCCCCCCACCCCCCCACCCCCGCTCTACAAAACATTCAGCTTTTTTTCGTTGGTGCCCGCTCTCATGCCTGAATTTGTCAAAATTTTGGGACCTTAGGTAAAGAATAAATAGTTTTCAGACCTTCCTTCTGGACATCTAGCACAGAAAATTTGGCGTTTAAAACTCTTTTGAATGATGTCGGAAAGGCCAATTATACATCCTTATAATTCCTGTGAACAGGGTAATAGGGGAGTGGGGGGGGGGGGGGGTTCTGCAGGTTCAACAAGACAGAGGAAAAGTCCTTTATTACGCCATGTAGGGAGAAGTGACCAGAAACACAGAGCAAGCAGTGGGATATTAGTTTTCCCGACTCTCTTTCTATTCAGCGTTTAGTTAATTTTTCAGCAGAAAAACGACAATTTAAAGGGTGGTTGTCAACTCTACTATTTCACGATATTGACCATAAAAGGATTTAGTGGGGTGGGCGTTTAATACATAATTTACGGTATCTGTGATGTGCTGTTCTCCAATTACTTCTCCCTCCGTCCCTGCCGCCCTTCCCCTAACCTATAATGTTCCCAAATGTAAGCTATTAGTACTTTCATTAAGCCCTCTGAAGGTAATTGACGTATTACGATGGAGCATGATAATTTGAGTAATCATCATTTGGTATTATCTTTAACAAACAAAGGGGAACATTGGAGTTACAATTCTTGCAGGTAATTGTTGTTTTTTTTTATCAAGTTAACAGTGGTATACCAAGCAATAAGCACGTATCAACGGCCGTGAATGCAGTGATTGTTTACTCTCAGTCAGCTTTGAAACAATTCAACTTGCTCTGGAAGCCCTCATCTACAAAATAAATGAGTCTTTCTATTGTATCAAGCTGCTACTATCGAGGGCTTCTGGGAACGAAATTATCAACATATCGTCATTTGGTTTAAAACTGTAGTGAAAACACAGATTCTTTTCATTTTGCTCATCAACAAAATCAACAATGACAAAACCTTTAGCCAGCCAACAATACCTATTCTGTGCAAGGCATATTTTGCACAATGATATATGACGTGCACCAAACTTGTAGTCAATTGTTATCTGAGGCACTTTCGGTTCTCGCTTCCGGTTCCGTCTGGTATATGTTCATCGCTGTTTTCTTCCAGTGGCCCTGGAGTTTTGAAATTTCACACTGCCAATTTGGTAAAAGCCTCCGATCTAAATTCTGAAGATGTTTTTGTGTGTTGTTAGTCCACAATTTCGGCTGATCTTTCAAACTGATTGCCGTGGGGTGCAATTCTTTTGTCACTGGCACTGCCATTGAATCGCCATACAGGTTGCAGTTTCTCACTTACCACCGTCGACCAACTTTTTTCTGCCTTGACTTCTTTTCCGGCAGTTTTTCCGAGATTGCCAACCTCGTTTCCTTGTTGCTGCCCAAGTCTGGCTCGAGCCTCGTCCCGCCGTTGAATCCCACCATTAAATTGCAGCACGATTTGCAGTCCGTCACTTGCTGCTGTTGACCAATTTTTCTCGAGCTTGACGTTTGCTCCTCCGACAATTTTTCGTGATCAATTCCTGGTCTCCATTGAAACCGCTAGGCTCCGAAGTTTGGCGCACGTCCGCTGCCACCAACTGTTACGGGTCTTCATTGTAGAAGCCTAACTTAAAGTAGCTAAACCTTGTTTATTACGGAATAATCATGACAATTTTGGATTTACATTGAGATGGCCAATTCTCAACAACAAGAATCGCCACCAAGGCTCTGAAGCCTATGCTTTTATATGCCCCAGTGACTCCAGGGCTCAACCAGACAACCAATCAGCGCATGAGTTCACTAATCAATCCAGTTCTTGGTTGCAAAGTTTTACCAATCGTATGCAACAATACTTGGCCACCCAGGCTTTCCTGCCTGTCCGACAATAGTCTTATAAACTGGAAAGGCCTTACTGCGCAACAATGATTTAGGCACCATCAAAAGTCAACCACGTAGTCAGGTACTTTTTCGCCTTATTTGCACAATACCACACTAGGTTGTTGTGAGTGGGTGAGCCATTTTATGTTACAATATACAAGGCCAAGGCACAAACAAGACAATTTTTTGCCAGTAAACGTACCTTTAAATAAACTATAGCATTTAAACTTTGAACAATTTTGATAGGAGTTTTGAAGCTTTAAATTTCTTTTTTTTTTCCTTATTTTGTATAAATTTTGTGTTTATCAGCAAACGAGTTGAAAACAGTTGGTTATTTTTGAATCCAATGAGAGAAATTACAGCTAGTAAAAATATCTTTAAAACTATTGAAATATAGATTTGGCCTATTAGAAGCAGAGATTGGTCCGCACCAATTAACTGGCCAAACATTAAACCTTGAACTTACATCGTAAGCGATATTCGTATTATATTAATGATATGGTAGTATTGAACATTGCTGCATAAAATTTGAAAAATCAGTTCGTCTCATTTCACCAATAACGCTCATTTTTCAAAGATGGGATGTTATTCAATAATTCAACAGACAAATGGACAATTATACATCCATCTTTGCTTTATCGAAAATTCCTAGATATTCAATAATATCCCATCTTTAAAAAGTGAGCGTCGTTGGTGAAGTGAGACGAACTGTTTTTTTCAAATTATTCAAATTTTCAAGTAAAACACTGCACAGATTTTTCAATGCTGCATAAAATGAAATATATTTATCCTATGTATAGTTTCGCCTCGTAAAGATAGTCATCCACTTCGTGAGAAGTTAAGAGAGCTGGACAATGCTGTACGAGCCAGTCTTCAAAATTTGGTAGGCGAGAATATTCTTAAAGCCAAGCCACAAGAGCCAGAAACAGGAAAGGTGGACAAGGAACAGGTAGACGTGATCAGTGCCGTTATACCTCTGCCTGCACCCTTGCCGATAAATGCGAAAGATGGACAGCCTCCACAAAGGTAAGGAAACATTTAGAGCAATCACGCACACAGAATAATCTCAATTTCTAACGTTCATTACTTCAACACAATCACGAATTTTCAACAAATCAAAGTTCAATTGTCCGAGGATTTGGACGTCGTGTTATTTTGTCTTCAAGAATAACACTTTTGATGTGATCACTTTGTAATTTGAATTTGGCTGTTGCGGCCTCTTCAAATTCAAATTGCAGACGGCATGTAGAGCGATAGAATCAAAAGCGCCAAGAATAACGCCTGATGAAAACAAACTAACTGGACGTCCAAAACATCGGATAATTCAACTTTTGGTTTACCGAAAATTCATGCTTCCGTTGAAGTAATGTATGTTTGAAATTGAGCGTAATTCTTTGTGCGGGGTGAATTCCACATTTCAAAGTAAAACACCACATGGCTTTTTCAAATTTGTACAATTTCTTGGCTTACCATAAAATCGGTGCAAAATATGCTTTTCCCCCACCACCCCAAAAAAATGGGGGGAAAGTTGACTAGAAAAAGAAAGAAGCCTAGCCTAAATACAATGTCTTGAAAAATTAGTATGCGAGTTGCAGCAGTAGTTAATAGAGGTACCCTCTGACTGGCAAGAAAACTCACAAGAACATGAATTTTCAACAAATGTTTAATTTTTGGCATGGTATTTGGGACGTGTTCTCAATAGAAATGTTAAAACACACAAAAAAATTGGGAGCTTCTACAAATTGTGGACTTAACACAGCCACCATGTTGGAAAATCGTCCATTGTGACGGCTGTATGAAGTCCACAATTTGTGGCAGCTCCCATCTTTTTTAATATTTTAACATTTTTATTGTAAACAAGACCCAAATTCTGGGCCGAAAATTAAGTATTTGTTCAAAAATTCATGTTCTTGTTAGTTTTTTTTGCCAGTCAGAGGGCACCTATATCATAAACTAAACACGATTGTAATCCTTCAAATATAGACAAATATTTTTGTCTTGTGCCTACCTGCCTCACCCCTTCATGTCAGATTAGTGTGTGTTTAGTGTGTTGACATTATCTCTGTGGCACTGTGATGGGTTCATTTTTGGGTAGATTACGGATTAAGGAAGAGGCTTTTGGAGGGGGAGGTTGCAATCTGCTGAATAACGGCGATAAAGCGTGGTGCTCAATGTGCTACTGGCCCCGGGTGCTCAAATGCCTTGCTGCGGCACTGCGTAAAATGTACAATTCGAAGGAAATGACATTAGCTTAATCTCGAAGTATTACTTAGTTGAATTCCAGTCACTCTTAGTCCTAACCTACTTAATCTGAAATAAAAAATAAAGGAAGGCAAACAAAGTTATTTGGCTCTGAAGATGAACATGTGCAATCAACGATAAAGCCTACAGCTTCATTATGAATGTTAGGCTAAATCAGGAAGCGTGGATTTTTAAAAATCTTCCACCAAAAGGCCAGAGAACCAAACTTCATTTTGGAAAAGACCGAAAAGTTTGAATAGTTTGCTTTTTAAAGTTTAGTAAATAATAATATCGGCCACTAACAATTAATTAAGCGGTTCTCAGGAGCGCACTTATGGGATTTTTTCTTAGCGCATGAAACGTTTTTTTATGGCATTGTCTAAAAAAAAAAGTACCAAGCACACATCAGCACTTTCACCAAACATTACCTGGAGCCGATGACCACATCAGCTCTTGCTCCATTCACATGATCGCATAGCAACTAATCTAAGGGTCGTTCAGAGGCATGTCATTACTAAAAACTTGGATCTAAAGAATGACTTTTTGAAATGTGTAGCTTTTGCACGCTGATCCTACAACAAAATGTAAGCTACTGGTTTCGTTTTGTTTGGTAAAAATAAAAAGCCATTTCCCTCATTTAAAAAATAACGAATAAAACGTAAAAAAAAGCCCGCTCGCATCAATTTTTTTTAGGATCCCTCCCGAGAATTAATTTTCACTCCTATGTATTCCAGCAATCTTACTTCCAGTTGTCTTTTGGTTTCACCAATGTAGACTGCTGGGCAATTGCGGCAAGGCACTTTGTAGACAACTCCACTGAGGTTTCTTATTTTGGGAGGAGGCAGGGCTTCGAACGCTTTAAATTTGTTTAGTGATTCTTCCGAAGAAGAAGAACGGCTATTTCTTCAAAAATTCAAGTGTAGTTTTATATTTTCTACAGTTAGGTGGAGCAAGTGTGTTTCATCAATATTATTATGTCAAGTTGTCACCACTGTCAATGCCGGTTGCCGGTATGTAAATAGTGCATAAGCATCCTATAAAAACTAAGGAACTGAAAGCTAAGTTTATGTACAGTATTCTGGCCTTTTTAAAAAGGAAGTCAAGCTTTATTTAAAAGTTTCTTTAAACTATTAACAGATTTTGCAGTGACGGTTTCCTACGCCAGAGAATTCCATACTGTAATCACTCTCACGGCAAAAAAGTGACACTAACAACCCAGTTTGGTAGCAGGAGTGGTTAATTTAAAACATAGAACACGAGTCCAAATAGCCTCAGATCCACAGCGAGAAAGCCATGAATAATCTTAAAAACTAAAATTTGGTCAGCCTTTAGCCTTCTGAGTTCTGTCCCGTCCGTTTTAGATGCAAGCAATATTGTAAATTTTGCTTGCCTGGCAACATTTTGGTGAATCCTCGCTATACAGACTCAAGAAGGTCTGTTAGTCTTTTAGCAGATATGGAGATCAGAAAGGGATTGCAAATTCCATATTAAATTGTGCACAGCACTGGTAGATTAGTTTATTTTCTAACTACAAAGGGTAAACTGGTTCTCACTGTGTATCCAACCAAAAATGCGCATAATTTCGGGAAAACACACACAACCACCAGGCAGAAACACAACAAAGTTCCCTTGAATTTTCGGTGAAGTTCACATCCGTTCACCTTCTTCAGAAGAAATTTAACTACACAAAAAACATTCGAAAACTACATGATGAAAGTACACACGTGTTTGGATGCATCACTGATCTTTATTTTCCATCTGGATACCCCACTTAGCGTCAAGCTTGGCAGCCAGCGTAGGTGTCAGCAATCTGTCAATGCCATCATACGTTGGTCCCGTGATGTTCATTAATGGATCTATAAGAATTGTGAATCGTCCAATCGGTAAAGACTAGGGCCCTCAGATGTGCATCATTGTGAGTATTGGAATTCATCAGGCTGGAATCACAACACTTAAACATCCATTAATGAACATCACGGGACCGACGTATGATGGCATTGACAGATTGGTGACATCTACACTGGCTGCCAAGCTTGATGCTAAGTGGTGTATCCAAATGGCAACTTCAGATCAGTGATGCATCCAAACACGCTCATGCTTTTGAAATCTGGAATTCGTGTACTTTTCATCATGTAGTTTTTCGAACGTTTTTTGTGTAGTTAAAATTCTTCTGAAGAAGGTGAACGGGTGTGGACTACGCCGAAAATTCAAGGGAACCTTGGTGTGTTTCTGCCTGGTGGTTGTGTGTGTCTTCCCGAAGTTATGTCAAATTCAAACCACTGTAAACGCCAAATGCACATTGTTAAAATAGGGTAAAGTATAACAATAGTTCATTTAGTCCTTGTGTTGTAGTTCTCAAACAGGGCAACAATCAGTTCAAAGTCAACAATGGTAAATTTGGAATTCTAAACAATGCACAAAAGTGGAGACAAATTGGCATAACTTTGATGCTACAACCAACCATCGTACCCGGCTTCGCCCGGGGATTTGTTTGACCCGTGGTTGTTTCCCAGTATTTGCTCAGTGCCGCCTGATCGTTCACTGCAACAGTCAATTTTTGTTTGCGTAACACTCCCCATTTCCCCCAATCCTCTCCCCTCCCCCTTTTATCCCGTCTCCTCCCTCTCCTCTTCGTTTCCTTCCCTTCCTCCTCTTTGCTATACGTAGTTGAAAGCGGATGGTTATTTTAATTAATATTGCCCCTCCCCCTTTTGATAGGTGTGGGCAAATTGGTATTCCAGACAACCCCCCAGAAAATCTGCCACTCCCAGTCTTTTGCTGTGGCTTAAGCAATGCGTACCGTGTGAAAAAGAACTGTGCATGACATCATTTAATACTTGCCCTTGAGATTACCCCGGTGTTTGCTTAGAAGGATAATTTGTGGATCCTCTACCTTGTCAATCAAATAGTGGCACTAACATCAGCACTGCCCCCACTAACGGGCATTCCCCGTTCAGGCCCCTCCCCTCTCTCAGTTTATCGCTTTGGCTTAACCAATCTGTTGCTTGCGAAAAATGACTCCTTCGTACATGACGTCATTTAAGACATGCCTTTGCATTGACCGCGCAGAGCAAATTGTTAGTCGAGGCAACAATGAGCCAATTTCAACTTCTTTTCAGGGTAACAACGTCCCAGTTTCAACTTAAAGCCAAAGAATTGACACACTCGCACATTTTCATTGTTCCCCTTCCGGGGGGTCATCGTTGCGGTTGCTTCATTTCTGCTATGAGACTTTGGTTTATAATATAAGATTTCTACTTAGATAACATGTTAACTTCAAATTTTAGAAAATGGGTTTTTTTTTATCAAATATGTTGTGAAACATGCATTAAGCTAAAAACAAACGGAAAAAAAAATCAATAATTTTTTTCATTACAATTGTTATTTAAAAATCTGGTGTTGGCAACACAGCACTATAATACCAAATACTGGGTCATTAATAAGTACTGGAGCAAACTCAGTACCGGGATACTAAGCTTGGTACCGGCACTGGCTGAACAATTTCTGGTACACCCAAGATTACGAAGACTATACTTTCCAAGTGAATTTCAAGAAAATAAAAAAAAAGGAAAATTATAGTTTTATTTAAAAGAAAAATGGAAGTATTCCATACTTATTACTAAGGTCATCTTGGGCAAAGAATCACAACTTTTCTAGGAAATATCTTTGATCTTTTACATGCCACAATCGACAAAAGCATGAACACATTTCCAGAACCCTTCTCTTCCTGAAGGCATGGGGCGGCATTATGTTAATATTAAGCTGCTGCAGTGTGTGTCCAGTAGACATTGTTTGGTTATGTGTACTGTACTTATCTAAGTATCTTATTTTTTACTTTTTAGTTATCAAGTTATCATTGCTGGAGGTGTTCCACAGGTGTCAGCTTCAGTTCGCAAGGATTCTACAAAATCACCCAAAGAGGTAAATACTAAATAGCGTATTGATTAATAGTTGTGTATGAGATTTGTCCTTTTCCACTTCTCCACAGCAGTTCAAGACAAATTCAAAACCTGATGCAGTCAAACCTTTCTACAATGCTAGAACGCACTGTTCTTGTAAATCTCTCGTAATTCCTGATTGTTAGGGTTACGAGGATAACAGAGGTACGTAATAATAAATTCGTACCGGCCGGCGCTAATGCGATCGTTACTATCTACAGCACATACAAGCAATAATGAGCAAAATAAGGGAGTCCACACAAGATATCGGTCCAAAAGCTATTTAATTCGATTATTTAGGGTTGGGGTTATCCCACCGTTAAATTGAGTTAAACCTTCAATAACTAACGTTAAAGCACTCTAGATTAATTGGGCTAAGGGCAAACAGAAAGGGGGCTCTTATATAAAGATGCGCCCTTTCCAAACACTGACCCGAACTTAGTCTCTAAAGGAGGGAAGCTCCCTTAAAATTCGGCTAAGTCCAAGATCGTCGTTATTACTTAACTCTGAACACTGCTGTGGGAATTCCGGCTCCAAAGGCTCAGTGGCTGGTGGCAATTGATGTCCAAAAAGTCGGGGAGTGAGAGAGAGAAACTGCAGGACCCTGGGTTTTAAAGGGGGCCTGCATCCTGCTCTTTTGTGTAGCAGACGATGTGCCATTGGATGCTGAGGCTGAGGGAGGAGCTGATTGGGTTAGGAGCCGGACCACTGATGTTGACTGAGTATCTGGATGGGCCCACATGTGGCATCAATTAAAGGTGCATGAGGCAGAGGCTAAGTGCACTGAGTGTCGTCTGCTAAGCTAAAGCTAATGTTATTCTGATAATAATAAATGGATGTTGTAAGACTGTTGCAGTTAATAAGTTAATGTTATATCGATAAGAAGTATCGGTTGTGTATCGTTAGATACCGATACCGATTATTGATACCGATATTTTATATCGGAAAGTGCTAATCCTTAAAATAATTACATTCTGGGTTCGTACGGGTCCTTGAAAACCTGGAAAGCAAATATGAAATTCCAGGCCTGGAAATGTCGTCGAAAACCTCAGAAAGTCCTTAAGTCTTGGAATAGTCATGGAAATTCCCGTATCAGAAAATCATGTTTCTATTTTCCGTGTCGGACATCAGTGTACAACGTGTATTTAAACATAGAAAATAACGGGGGAAAAAATCTAATTATAATGGAAGTGGTAGTGCGTTTCACCAGTGTCATTTTAAATGACTGTGGGAGATATGTGATAGATTTTGTTCCATTTAAAATGAATCATTTAATAGAAATTTAATCGAACAAAATCTGTCGCATCTTGCCACAGTGTTCATAAGATTTCATATTTAACAAATGTATCTTTCAATTGTCTAATTTTATCGAAATTTCTAATTTTTGACCCATTAATTTTCATTGATAAATCCTTAAAAAATCCTGGAAAAACCTGGAATTTTAAAGTTACAGACGAGTACGAACCGTGACTGTACTGCACAAAAGTATTTCGAACTCCATGTTTGTAAAACTGTTATTGTTGTATCAGAGCAACATCCTTTGTTACCCTTTGTGATCTGGATTTGATTTTCAATAATCCGTTGTACCATTTGATAGCTAACTTGTTTACGTCCACTGCGCTTAGATTTCAAAGGAATTGATTTTATGACCGAATATCTTTGCAAATTTTCGATAGTCCGGTTTTTCTGAAGTTTGAGGAACTCAGTACAACTGTCTTTGTCAGGCTACTACTCCACTTTCTCGTTATCGTTCGTCTACTAACGACAAGTGAGTGGTGATGTAGTAGCCTGACATAGACAGTCGTTATCAGCCCCTTAAACTCCAGAAAAACCGGACTGTCAAACATTTGCAAAGTTAGGTGCATAGTATCATTTCCTACTCACATTCTAAAAGTAAGCGATGTGATCTTTTTACATAGCTAACTTGTATCACAAATTGAAACAATGTGTTAGTTATTTTATGTATGTACGATTTCTTGTTACTGCAGTCTCCAGTCCTGCGGCGCAAAGCAACAAAAGCCTGGGAATTTGGTAAGTTTCCCTTCAGAATGTGGTGGAAGTGTCCTAAGTAAAACTGTATGGTATAATTGCATTTTTTTTGTCTCTTTACACAGCAAATCGTAGAGTATCTTGTAAAGACTTAGGTATGGGTGATTGCCAAGGTTGGCTGCACAAACGTCGTGAACACAAAGGCATCTTGACTGGGCCGCGCTGGGCCAAGCGTTGGTGTGTTCTTAAGAACCACAATTTCTACTGTTACAAGGACAAAGATGTAAGTGCAAATAAAATAAAATGTCGTTACACTGACTTCATGTGTACTGTTCATCGGCAAGCTGAAAATGTTCCACTAACAGGAGCTCCATCGTTAAAAGAAGGAAATTACTCAATTTTGCTGCAGTGTTGCACAATCGAGCAAGTGTAACTGCAATGAAATAATCGCAGATTGCACTTTTAAAGATTACCTGTAGAAACATGATAAAAAAAGTTAATAAAATTCTCACCCACATGTTGGCGATAATAGTGCTTCTCTATATGCTGTCCAGCTGTCTTTGTCCGAACTGGAGGGGAAGCATTTTTAAAACATGACGATGAAGAATGAAGATGACTACCGTAAATCGTGTATTAAAAGCCCAGTTGAAGCCAAAGCCCACCCCTTAAAATACTGTAAATTCAAAATCATGAAATAGTGGAGTGAAATAGTGAAAAAGCCCACCCCCTCAAATTGTCGTTTTTCTACGAAAAATTGTAGAAAAGTTATATGATGTGAATAACGATAGTACTGCTTGCTATGTTTACTGACCTCTTCTGCCTCCCTGTAGTAATAGTGGACTCTTCCTATAGCTCCTAGCACCTGCACAAGGCATCTCTCACCTAAGCCTCCTCCCTTCTTCACGGCAATTATAACGATGTAAAAATTGGTCTTTCAGAGATCATTCAAAAGCTTTGAATTTTCTGTAATAGATGTTCAGAAAGGTTAGAAAATTGATAATGCTTGATTTAAAGCCCCCACCCCACTATTTTTACCAAATTAAGTGCATAAGCCCATGGGCGTTTAATCCACGATGACGGTATTGGAGGTGGAACAGTTGAGCCGACAAATTGCTGACTATCAGCAATTCAAATGCAAAGTAAGCGTGGCAGTGTACGCGCGATCATTTTTATTGTTATGAGGATCCTGGCATCATTACCTTAATTACCTATAACTATACAAATCAATTGTCAAATACAATTATAGTTCTCTATTTTTACTTATTACACTTAAACATGTCGGCCTAATTCTTTCAAGTTCATCTAACTGTTGTATTTTTATATAACAGGCAACAACTCGATTAAGTTGACTAAGGGTTTACTATATTGATTGGACAAGACATACCGGTTTCTCTTGGAAATATCCATTGCCCGAGTCTGGAGTTAAACTTAATGAACGTTTTGAGGAAAAGCATCAAGTGTTGAATAATTTTAAATTTTTAAAAGTAGCTTTTAACAGAACCCTTCAAATTGAAAAAGCAACAGCAGCTGTGCAGGAATAGTAGTTTGCAAGTCTGCTATTTCATGTGCTGTTGTATAAAACTGAAACGTTAATTAAACTTACTAAACATAACATGTTAAGTTTATCACTGGTTATTTCCACCCTCATTCCAATAAAAAAAAAGGCAGAATTTACGTACTTGCCCAAATATTAGGTGGTATATGTTGTCTGCTTTGGTTGTATTAAAGTATTGTCATTACCTTATTTGTATCCAAACCCATGACTCAGCCAACCCATGATTTTTTCGAGCGCTATCCATTGGTGCTAATACGAAGACAGTAGCTCAAATAGTTTTTTAATTTAGCAAATACTTTAAAAAATAACCAAAAATAGGCTTTAAAAATTTTGTTGTGGCTAACTAGGCCTATGGTAAGGCACCAACTTTACTTGTAATAGTGGCACTGCCAGAATCTCAGAAGAAAGTCTTCGCTTTATAATCGTTCCCACTTAATTTAAGGTTTAATTAGTGTACCCAAAATTGTAAGTCGTCTTATATTCAAGCCACCTTTCGAGCCAGTATGATACTTGCAGTTTTAATTTATTGATTTTTTAACTGTGTTTTTTTTTTCTCAAAGGATCTTAAGGCTGAAAGTCTGATGTATTTACCAGGTTTTAGTGTTTCACCTGCAGCAGATATAAAGACAAAAAAATAGTAAGTATTTAGTAAGACTGTCCTGAACGTATCAAGCTATAGCAACCATGGTCGATTGGTTTTGATCGGTAATCTGATCGATCTGTTACGTTCTTCAAAAATTGACCGATCAATATTTTTACTTTATGTCAGTGGATTTTAACGTTTTGGTACAATGTTTAAAAACAGGTCTTTTCAAGAAATAAAATCACACCTGAACCACCAGGAAGAACACAGTTCACAGTTCTTCCTGGTGGTTCAGGTGTGATTTTATTTCTTAAAATGACTTTGCAAAACCACTGTAATTGCCGTTTACCGGTTTTTGTTAAACAGGTCTTCTTTTATAATGGTGCTACAGGCTATTATTCCCGTAATAACAACTCACCATATGCTCAGGAACAACTTGGGGTTTATTACATAACAAAGAACATTTACACAAACAACATACATTTTGGGACTCGATGCGGTTCACGTGTTACCGCCACCTTGTTCCTTGCCAGATCTTCATTGTGCCAACACTAGCACATGTGCACAAGCACAGCAAACCAGAGGTGTACATGAAAGCAGTAACAAGGCAGCAGGGAGGCGAGTTAAATCACAAACTCTTCTTCCCGTACCTTCCAACCACCACACACGGATGGAGCCACCTTCGTGTGCAGCTCCAACAGGAGGTGGAATCGGAAAATTCAAATGAGTAGCAATGCAATTCTCCAAGCTGGAAGGTGTTTATGCCTCAACAAGCCTAATGAAGATGGGG
>JAHWFP010256511.1:20118-35447 GCA_023313725.1 Lithobius niger
CCCCCCCCATCGGACAAGAAGATAAAAACCCATTCATAGTGCAGTATGAAGCACCCAATAAGTAGGGAGATTTGAGTTAAAGAAAATCAAGAATTTATTTGTTAAATAGCATTTTTTCATTGCACTAGAATACCAAAGTATAAAAAAAAAAATTGAGCCTCTCGGTCTACAGAACATTAGTACCACAAGGACTTAATTGCAGCTCCAAGTGTTATATTATCCATCCATAGGTTTTTAAATTGTGGTTATTCTAGCCTCTACTTGTTACACAATGGTCTCTTTATTTTATTTTTAAGCTAGGTTATAACTATTTGATGATGTGAATTTTTAAAATTGACGTTAAAATAACAGCGCATGTGAGGACATCTAAATTATTGTCAAGTTGCCATTCAGATACTAAAAAATAATGTGTTTTACGGAGTATTGTCCATTGTTTTGACTAACTCGTATTCATTCTTATCCAGCGCATTTAAGGTTTACCACAGTGGAGCAACTTTCGTTTACGCAAGTGACACTCAGCAGGACATGTCAAAGTAAGTTGACTACTGCCAAAGCAAATGTACGTTACACACGTGTTTCTAGAAAAATTGGATTCCAATAAAATGTGAAAATATCAAACTAAAGTAAAATTTATTTTGTCCGAGAAACATCTACAGTTTTTTAATTTTTAAATAACGATAAAAAAAATTATTTTTATTTGGCAGATGGATGAACAAAATGGGTTTAGCTGCAATTGCCTACGATGCCACTTCTGCGGTCACAACAAGTGGGTTTACACGTCCAGAAAGGACTATTGGTGTGGAAAGTGAGTATAATTTGTAAAGTTGCAGATGGTAATGTGTATAATGTATATATTTATATTCATGTAACAGTAAATGTTGTCCCAGGTCACTCACGACGTCAGATGTAACAAATGTCAAGGTGAAGAGCTAATGTGTTAACCTTTGCAATGAGGAAAAGAGTTGGTTAGACCCCGAAAAAAAATTGTCAGTTCTAAGGCCCTGGCTTGGGACCTTTTTTTTTGAGATTAAATAAAAAAAAGTGACCGGCACAAGTTTACTGAAGAAATATTTGTACGAACTACGAAGGGATGTAACTTGTACGTAAGTCTTCCATCGAGCACCAGTTTAAGTCGTAGTTTGAAATACTTCAGAAATTTACTACCACAATCTTAACAGAAAGAAAACTGTTAAAGATACTAAGTTACTTAGTTGCTGACAGAAATAAAAGCCTGGTCACTGGTTGACTTTTTGGCCTGTAAATGCAATAGTAAAATTAAAAAAAAAAATGTAAGCATAGTATTATTGTAAGCAGCTTCTTGCAAGCAGTCGTTCAAATGCAACATCAACAACAGTGTGTGTTCCATTGTTTTGAATTATATGTATGCTGCACAACTATATATATAATATGCTGTAGTTGAGATGCAATGCACACAACAAACTCATCATGCACTAAAATGAAAGGGCAAGCAGCCGACAATGAGTGTAACAATGATAACAATCAATAACAAACAAATATTGCTTTAATAATGCTGGCTATCAGAGCCCAGTTGAATAGTTTCAAAGTTGATTCAGTAACAATCACTGCATGCACGAACCTTGTTGCGGGCTTATTGCGCTTGGTATCAAAATGAAGAAACAGGCAATTCAGCCACACTGGGAATAAGAGTGGTGCTCTCCATTAAAAACGCTGTCATTGTGTGAGCAACTTGTTTTTATCATTCGACAATGTTTCTTTTCCTCTAGATTATAAAGGTGTGCATTGTGTAAACCGTAAGGCTTCGCGATCTTAGCGCACCAACTCTGTGTTGCCGATACCGAGTGGAATGTTGCGCTTCCATTTCCGAATTCGTGGCAGTCTGCAGGCAGGAAACAGAAAGTTTTACATCAGTGGTGTTAAAAGTTTAACAAGCACAAAACAGAAACTACTTGCTGTTTAGCAAGCTAAAAAGCAGAAACTATTGTTTGTTTGTGGCCCATTTTACTGAATGTTAAACACCCAAATTTATGTGTAAAAGAATCGTCTACGGATACCACATCTGCATGTAGTACGGCCTTAGAAAAGTGACATTTTAAAAATCATTTTTTTTTTAAAGTATCCATTAATAATGATGTGCGTATTATCCACTTTAGATGTGTACTACAGTGAAACAGAAGACGATGGCGAAGAAACTGAGTCAACCCAAGGAAGTAAAGAGGCGTCCACACCAAACACACTTTCCAGTGCAAAGTAAGTTACACTCCAGTAACATTGCAGTAGCGTTTTCAACCCACTGTGACTTTGATACAAAACATTTTTGTAGGTACAGTAGTGCAAATATTAAGGCGAACATTGAAATATTTAAAAAAAATCTAGTACCTTCGAAACAAGTGATCGCTGAGTTGACCAAAGGTATTATAACGACATGGTTTGGGCACTTACCGTTTTTTTTTTAAGAAATCCCAAACCACTTTTTACATATTTTTTACCAATTGGGGGCTGGGGCAAAATAAAAGCACTTGTTTAACAACAGGGTTCGTACCAGTGCTTACAAACCTTACAAGCCATTATTTTACATTTTACCATTTGTAAGACCTTACGAGTCCTTGAAAAATTGAAAATGCAGTAATAGTCCTTGCAAGTCCTTCTTGTAATTTCCATACCAATTGAACAAAGCCTCGGGTGGCAGTTTTTGTTTATATATCATTTCAAATTTATTTTCTTAAAATCAGTTGGCTGCTGAACCCCTAACTTCTTCACGGCAGCATTCATAAAGTGGTTGGCAGTTTTATTCAGAAATCTTGGAAACCGTTACATGACAGTGTGAAAAGTTAACCCTTTTAGGCCTAAGTGACGATATATCGTTGTTGCAATTCCGCTGCCAAAAAGCCCAAACGACGATATATCCCAGTTCACCGCACTCTGTTAAAAAAAATAATAAACCACTTGCGTACATCGGTGGTGGAATTCCTATTGACTTAATTATTTTGGAACGTATATTTTCTGTTATTAAATATCGGTTAATTTAATTCATTATCATCTTTTTATTACCTTAATCAATGTTATTGTTGCCATCGTGGCCAAAATCGACATGAAAATTGCATTTGTTTGCTGAAAATAGCCCTTAGTTCAAACGATTATATCTTCCGAACTACGCAACGTACAAATGCCATCTTGGTCGCGTTCGAGAGAGGGGGTTCCCAATTTTCTAGCCCGTGAAAAACGACGTCCTCAACCCCCACGTCACTGCCTGTATTCCTCCAATGTAATGTGCTGTTCTAACGGCCTTTGTTCAAACGCTTCGGCATCGCGGGCGCTGATTGGTTCGTTCGCGGCATGTGACTCTTCGCCCGTTCGCTAGTGACAACACGAAGTGAGTCAAGGTCCCATCCATTAGCGCTAGCAGGGGCGCATCGCATTGTGGGCAGCCGGTCACAATCGCTGTCCTACGCAAGTTGGTAGGGGGCTTTCGACAATCACGAATATTGAAGGAATAAATCAACTTTAAACTATCTTTACGGTAATAAAACATAAAATAATGATTTCGGAAGTAATAACGGGCATTGTGACGGAAGAATATCGAGTCGATGTTATCATTCTGAGTACTGCAATTTGAAACTTTCGTTAGCGCTGTTTACATAGTCGAACTTCAGGATTTTTTTCAATAATGAAAACGTTAGGACGATGGTCCCAATTATATTTCTGGTCAATAATTGACAGTATGATTATTACATCTGCAAATTTTTATATTCCTAGACCACATAATTTTTTTTTTTACAATTTATTTTCGTGAGGCTTGCTACTTGTTCGGGGCAGCCATGTTTTGGCAGTAAGTTTTCTCGCTCGGAAATTGAAAAAATGGCGTCGGCCTAAAAGGGTTAGTATTACCTATACAGTATGTACCAAGATCTCATTGTAATCCTTTTAGGAAGAAGTTTTGTTCAGGTTGGCTTGCCCTAGTTTTTTATGTCATTGACTATAGTCGGCACTAGACATTATTTTGGCATTACTGTAAGGATTTTTTGTCTGGCCAAGATTGCCAGTGTTTGGCATGGCAGAGTATAAAGTGGTTGTTACTAAGGCTGTACCGATTCCTAGTTGTCGAGGCGATTCTCGCCGAGCAGAGCATGATCGGCACTGCTCGGTCTACCGTGCAATTGCGTCCATTTAATTGAGCCGAGCGGCGCGGCTCGCGTCTAGTTTTGGCACGCGACTACAAACATGCAACGCCACATTGATAATACCAAACATCTTCCGTAATCTAAAGCGCTGAAGAAAAAGGATCAAGCAGCCAACCAGGTAATTAATTTGTGACCAACATATTTCTCCCCAATCGCACCTCCATCCCCAACCAAAATTCTTTTGAAAAAACTTTTAAAACAAACTTTGAAATGATGATAATTTTTTTCTTGGGTGGGGGTAGGGAGTGGAAGGGGAATTGGTCTACCTGGAATTGGGATTAAGTGATCATAATTGGTATATGGGCATACTTCACTGTCATCTAGCCTTATAAACTTTAAATTATTTCAAAACTTTTTTTTTAGTATAAGGTGCCCAACCATAAGGGGCGCTGCTGTTTTAGTGTAAAGATTTGTTGTTTCTCGAAGCCTGCTAGGGATTTAACGAGTGCTGATTAACAAAGGTGCTTGGTTCTGCTCGGCAGCACTGATCGGCTCGGTTCTGCTCGGCGTACCAGGCATTTTTTAAGCGCTTGGCCCGGGATCGGCTCAGCAGAAAAAAATGTGCTCAGTACAGGCTTAGTTATTACGTACGTACTGAATTTGGTATATAGAATTTAGAAGGCATATTTGGGTGGGCGAGCTTGCCGCAGTCTGATTCAACGCACCCTCTTTTTTTTGTCTGCGACTTAGTAGTTAATGTCAGTTATTTTCTATTGCCGACGAAAATAAACATTTCCTGTACATTTTAGCATTCCCTTTCTGAATGCATTCAGAAAGAGAATGCTAAAATGTACAGGTAATGTGTATTAGCACCAAAATTTAGCCTGCCCACTGGAGGGCCGGCAGTTCTGTTTTTTTTTTGTTTTTTTCCCTGTCTTAACAGAGACTGGGAACAGAACTAAGAGCAAACTTATGTGGTGTCCGTTTTGGGACTTTTCTATCATTATCTGAGATATAACTTGAAATTGGCGACCATTTTCAATATAACCCAACTAAAAATAACTATACAAAATTAGACCTATGTGTCATTTTCTAGTTACTTCACAAGTAACGAAATTTGGCACAAGTGGGCAGCAGAATTTCTCACCGGTGTGCTTGGCACTAGGTACTTATGAAAAAATGGCTAAGTCCCACAGCAGGTCAAACGGTCGGGGCTCAAAAACTGGTCGTGTAAACTTGATGAAGAGTCCTTACAAGTCTTTGAAAAACGTCCTTACAAGTCCTTGAAATTTAGCCGAAATGGTACGAACCCTGATAACAGAAGTTTATTAGCAACATGGATCATATGAGTCAAGTAAAATACAGATGCAAACTATTATTAACGTTGCCTTTTGGGCATGTGTCAGACTGCCCTGAGCGGGGAATCGAACCCACGACCTTTGAAACCAAAGGCCGAGGTCCTACTGCTGAGCCATACTGATACGACCAAAAGGAAACTTCCATAGGCAGCATTTAAAACGTGCATGTCTGCCTATGGACGTGTCAGTATGGCTCAGCAGTAGGACCTCAGCTTTCGGCTTCAAAGATCGTGGGTTCGATTGCCCGCTCTGGCAGTCTGACATGTAAGTCCAAAATGCAACGTAAATAGGTTTGCATCTGTATTTATGTGACTCTTGTTGAGCCATCGGCTTTCCATCCTGTTTTAATGGATCATATATGGGTAGGCAGAAGGTGAACACAAGAAATAGGTATCATCAGGAGCGAATAAATACTTTTGCCAAAGCAATATTACAGGTTTTAACTTCCTGGCACGCGCGAGAACTGGTGTAGAGACGGGAAGCAAGACACACAATTGCTACTCCAGTCGGCTTTGGCTCGAGAAACAAAAACATTCCTTCTTTTAAAATCGTTTAAATGCTATTTCTTTCAAACTGACACTTGCTTGGGCTATTTGCACCAGCAGGGACATTTATCACGTATATTTATTAGGTAAAAACCTATACAGCTTTATTTTTAACGAAGTTTTTCCACAAAAGTAAAAATGGACACTAGTTCGAAAACTGGTCACATGAGGTCAGGACTCAGTACGAACAGTGCAACAAAAGGTAGAATTGTGTTTGAAGACTCCTCCTTCATGCCCCTCCTGGTGTTATTTAATTATAAACAAGATGTAACAATGATATGAAGCAATGAAACAACTATTGCACACAGGCAGTACAATTTTCACCTAGCGGATAAAAAAAAAAAAAGACGCTACGTGGTGGAGTTTCTGACGTGGAGTTTCCGGTGTGGAAAACCTTAGGATTATACGGGCCAATACCAGTACCGTGCTTATGTGTTATGATTGGCTGCACAGTGAACCCTACTTTTTCTGCCCAGAAATTCGTGATCTGTTAAAAAACCAGTCATTTTGACTCGTTCTTAATTTGACATTACGTACTTGAAAAGCTGTCCTGGATTTGAACTTTTTGAGAGAAAATGTGGACAATAAGGCTGTTCAATACCGATACTGATATCTGATATTGGGAAAGGTACTACGGTGTCGGTATCGGATCGGTGAGTTCATATTAATGCCGATACCTTGGGCACTGGGCAGATACCTCACACAAAACATTTGACTTCAAACTCGTGCGAAATTCACGACCAGGTAACCTCAGATTTTCAATCTAGCATACCACAATTTGCCACTAAGTTATACTGCATGGAATTTATGATAGCATATCCTAATTTATCCAAATTTAATCCTGATAGCAAATTTTTTAGTTGTCAATGCTAAATCATTGAACAGACTCGAGCTTCGGTGTTGCTGTCCCCATGGTATCGACATCGGTATCGGATTGTCCGATACTGTTGGTATCGGTATCGATATCGGAATCAAAAAAGTGGGTATTGGACAGCCTAGTGGACAACCAACCAATTGTTTTTTTTTTCTCTGAAACTGGAAAATAAAATTGATCTGTCAGATTTGCACCTTCTGGTCACAATTCTAAATTTCTAAAGTCAAAAATGGATAAAAACATTGCTGTAGAAGAGTGGTAATAATGTAGAAGACATTTTTTATTTCACCACAGCTCTGAAAGCTTACGTTAAATGTGAGGACAAGCAATTTTAGGACGGAGAAAAATATTGAGGAAATTTACTGTGATGTGGTATCGTGCAACCTTTCTGAGAACTGTTAGAGGTCCCCCTCCCTTCCCACCCGACCCCAAAAAATTTAAAGTTACTTTTTTTTAATTGGTAGCATACTCATTAGCGGATTAATATGCAGAAGTGGTTTTAATTTTTTTAAACAATAATTATTTGTGACGATTTTGAAAAGTCATTCGTTTTAATTCTTGCGGATTTGGATGATGATGGTTTTATTCACTCGCGAGACAACTGATATGAGTGGTTGGAACTGATGCTTCTGCTTGGCAACACAGTGTCGTATTCAGATTATCACGTATCGTTTTGAGAAAAATGGGATATGACCTGAAGTTTTCCAAAGACACTGATTTACGAGTGAAAGTTTTTTTACAATCCATGTTTTAAGTATGGTATTTAAAATTACTTTAAAAAAATGCTGAGCCTGACATGTTATTACTTTTCATGTTAATTTAGTTCCCTGATGTCTGTGGATTCGGGATTAGAATCATCACCACCAAATGCAGATGATACCATAGCCCCTTGCAACAGCTGTCCTAACTTTACGCCTGATAGCAATTCTGAAGCCGGAAGTAACAAGTGGCAACCCCCAGTACATGGTGAACCAAACAACAGTCCAAGAATTAGTCGAAATTCTAACACGTTGCCAAAATACTCTCCTAGCACTACTCGACGAATTTCGGGACCGCAGGTCTTCACTGGGCTAGAATCATCTGAACAGTCGCAGGTGAACATTGGAGCATCGGCTTGTTATCAACCATCACTAACTTCTTCCCCATCATCTACTTCATCAATGACTATCCGAGAAACTCGGAAGACTTCAGCTGATGCCGTCCTCATTGGTCCACGGTATGGTGAAATTCATCGTAATAAACGTAAAAGTTCCTTTCCATCAGGGAAGGGTTTCTTCCGGGAGAAATTGCCTACGTCCACAAATATCTCCAGTATAAGTCTGCGAAGTATAAGGACACCATTAAGTGCATCATCATCTCCACTTATTTCTCCCACTGATGACAGTGGGCGAGAAGAGACCAAATCGCTACCGAGTGGATTTTCGTTAAAGTTGTTAGATGGTAAAGTGGCACCTAATAAACGTGTTGCGACAAGTGCCGAAAGGCGGTACACTAAATTTGGATCAAACGACAATGTCCATCTTGATAAGCTTCCGCCAACAGTTACACTTGCACCTGCGTTTGAAATGAACCTTGATTCGCAACCAGCATCTGACTGCTCCTCTGGCACACGACGGCAATCAGAAGCTAACCGTTTCTCACGTACAGCCCTTCAGTTAGTTCGTTCACCTAATATCCTTAAAAAATTTGCAACTAGCCCGAGAAGTGAAAATAAACGGCCAACAAGAACAACCATGTGGTTTGACCAAGAGATGGACTTCAGTCCTGGTTCTAGCAGCACCGTGTCTTCTGAAGAGGCATTGGATTCATATCCAAAATACGTCACAATCGGGTCACAGACTGAACTTCGATGTCTTACACGGGGAAGAGAGTACTCTAGCTCAACAAGACAGGACGCCAGGAATTTCAGTACACGGACACATGAAAAAAACGTTGGACGTTCCACAGAGACAGCAGTTCAGCGGCAAAAATCAGCCACTTGGGACACAAGATATTCAAGGACTACAGATGTGGCATGGGAGCAGCGCAGGGTTGAGTCACTGGCATCTGCTTGGCGTCACGCGCCACCTGCAGTGCGAGACACACATTACAAAACAAAAGTTACAGTGCGCATTAGTGATATCAATGAAAAATCAAGCGATGAAGCAGAGTCTCCTAGACTTCCCCTCAAGCCTGCTATGGGCGTATCCATGATTGGCAAACAGAGGAGATCATCCAACATATCGGATAAGACATCGGAGCCACGTTCTCCACTTCCAGGTTCACCATTGCTGGCACCTATGTTAACTCAGGGAACTCAGACAGACACAGGTTAGTTTGTTTGCATAAGCTTATTGTAAAACATTAATTTTATGCTTTTCACCAGTGTTCATTACCATGCCAATACGTTGTTTTATGTGCTGTTATATGGAGCTTCTTCGTACGTTGTAAACTTAAATTGACAGCAGAATGACATTCCCTAGAGTAGCTAGCTGATTGGCTGCTTATGTCTTTCTCCTACATACTGTATTTCAGTAAATTGCGATCATACTTTTGGGTGAGCTATTCGTGGGTTTTGTTTCTTTAATAATTTTGCCAAAAGTTGGCCACTTTTGTCATTTAAATACACCAGGCTAAGGAGACCAAAAATATTTGGTTGTCGTAACATTAAAATTAAAACTAGGGTAGGTTCTTAGGAGCATTTATTTTTCGTTCTTTTTTTTTCCAAACATAAAATAACCTAAAAATATTAAAAAAAAAGAGTTGTATGCATTTTTTTTTTTTCAGTTTCTCATTTGACAGTGTTGCCAGATACTGTAATAGGTAAAAATGTTTAGGATCAGGAAGAAAAAATAAGGTTGTTTGGGTTATGGCAAGCAAATCATTTATAAGCCCCATTTTAATAGTTTTTGTTGCGACCTTTTGACGTCAAGTTCGTACCGTAAATCGTTTTCAAATTATTTACTCAACTTCAAAAATAAGACCAAAATTTAGAGCAGCCAAGGACTCGCGAAGCCACACATTTGAGGCCATACAAAGTTAATTGTTTAGTTTACAGGAGTGTGAGGGTGGCTTAAATTATAGCGGGTCAAAAGTTTTTGTATGAATCTTGGTCCATCCACTAAAAATCACAATTTTGCCAAATTCTGACCAATTTTGATATTCCAGTAATACCATTTTAACTGGCTCGAAATGACCTTTTCAATGGTACAAATTTTAATCCTGTAGCTTAAACCGTTAAGAAGTTTACAGCAAAAACAAATAAATACTGAATATCAGATGACAAATAACTTATTAACGTAATATTATATATATTTTTTGTCTTGCTGCATACTATTTCAGCCAAGCTAGGTACACTTTGAAGAAATGTGGTCAGTTAAATAAAATAAAATGTAAAATGCTTGGTTGCCAGGTGCTTCAATTTGCAATCTCGCCCATAAACCAACAATTTTGATTTGTATGACCTGAAACCTTTGTACTGTCTAAATCTGCTAATTCCATGCTTGCTGAGGTCAGTGGCGTAACTAGGGAAGGGGCAGAAATGGCGATTCTCCTTCCTTCTTCCTCTCTCACCCCCTCTGGTAGGCTTTTGAGCACTTATGTTTTTCTGTTTTTGAGTGTCTAAAAAAGTCAAACTTGAACAATAGCATTTGGCTGGCTACAATTCTTTACCACTAAACGGCTGCATTTTGAAGTCGAAGATGCAGCTTTCATCGTATGTAATTTATACTTTCACTGCTTCTCCCGTAAATTGCTAAAGCAACAAGGTAACAAATGGAGAAATAAGAAATAGTTAATTAATTGGTAGATTAATTCAATTTAACTCACATTAGTTCTTAACTGTGTTTACAATTCAAAATGGATTTTAACGTACAAATGTTTTTTGCTGGACTAGTATGGCTGTTGAATTTAAATATCAGACATCACAAAAATCAGTAAAGGTAAACAGTAAGACAATAACGTTCAACTCCATAGTTTGCTTAAAATTACCAATATTTCTAACAAAGCGTGAGGAGTGTTTAAAGAATACGTATTTAGTTATGAAAAACTGAAAGATTTACATTACCAATTGTTTTATATATACCCAGCCTGTGTTGCAGTCAGCAAAACTGGTTTTGTATCCAACATCACTTTACAAGGCCGGAAAATATAAAAAAAGTGTTAGCTTCCAGGATTCCCGCTCATACCCCATAGGGGAGCTCTCAGCACGCCCCCAGACCGCCTAACTGTTCTTGGTTTATGCCTCCACACCATTTGGGTAAATTACTAGAGTTGCTCCCTTACAAAACCCTAGTTACGCTACTTGCTGAGGTTTTTGACTTTTGAGTATAAGAAATAATTATCATGTTCTTAAAGATTGACAACACTGTCGTTTTACTTTGGTTTTAAGGAAAATACTCACAATAAGGATACGCAAAAACAAAAATTTTGTAACAGTCAATTAGAGGCGAATTTTCAGTGGCCAATTTTCTGCCTCCTTCTTCAGGCCAAGCCCAGAGTTCTGCTCGCAACAGCAACTACGAACATCGACGGAAAAACAAATTTGAATAAGACGCTTTTCGCACTGAGAAGAGCGCCTTATTCAAATTTGTATTTCCGTCGACGTTTGAGGACTTTGCTGTTGCGAGCAGAACTCTGGGTTTGGCCTGAAGAAGGTGGCAGAAAATTGGTCACTGAAAATTCGTCTATAATTGATTGTTACAAACTTTTTGATTTTGCGTATCCTTATTGTGAGTAAATATCATATTACAACTAAACGAACGTAATTAAGATTTTTTTTAAATTATTGTTGATGAATTATTCAGATGTAGCCTACAGTAGAAAATTGCATTCCAAGAATTGCCTTCACCAGTGCAAGACTGCATACAAACGTTGAATTTGTCATACATAACTTTGAGCACTATGCCTAAGTTTTCAGATTGGAATTTGATTGCAAAATTATCCCCCTCTACTTCTGGTGCCACAGCTTCGGCTGGGCGCTTGACAAACCTTGTTTTTGCACTCCAGAGACTAATCTGGGTTTGCAAATGTGTTCCCGGTTCAAAATAAAGCATGGCAAATAATGCATGGCAAATAAACATCACAGAAATGAGAATTAACCCCACTCAGCATGACATTCTTGCATGTACACTATTATAGCCTAACTTGTAACCTCCTCTTCTTGCATGTTTTATCTTTGCTTTTTTTTTTCTTCCTGGTGCGGGTGTTTGGTTTGTTGGTTTTTCCTTCAAGATGACGAAGATGATTTGGCTCTTCTCTGCGACAATTTGCACCACGCTCAATTAACTATAGATGGCACTCGTGTTGATATTCGACGCAAATATACTATGACAAGGCCGTATGCCAGCGTACGGCAAAGTCAGCAGTTGCTACTACTCAGGGCCCTGCACCGCACACTGAAAGTATGTACTTACGTTATCATTAGCTAAATTACAAGCTGAAGTACCAATGTTTCAAGATTATTGTTATCAGATAAAGCTGCGAAAACCAGAATTGTGTAGTCCAGGGGTCCCCAAACTGCGGGCCGTGAAGCACTTTCTCTCCAGCCCGCTTAATTTATTTTCCACTGTCAGGCTATTACTCAGTTGTTTATCCTTGTGCAGGTATATTTTTCCTGTATCTTGGGGTACACTTGGATAGTAGCATACCCAAGAAATACCCGAAGCTCCAACCAAACAGACCAACTCAACGCGAGCTGCACAAGTTAATCTCACCAGGTCTGATAGGATAGCGAGTGACTCAGCGAGTGATTCGGCGAGTGACTCAGCGAGCCAGCTTTATAGTACAGAAGAGGTTGAGGCGGCCCCTTACTTTCCTGTTGGTTCGCGCTTGAGTCGAACACGTCAAACCCTACTGTATGTTATCTCTGCTCACTGCGCATCTCATCTGTCAACAATCTGGTCAGATAAAATTATGCAACTCGCAGTGAGTTGGTGAGTTGTTCTGGTTGAGGCTTTGGATAACCACATGGGTCTGTCCCATCCTTAATCCAGAACGTCCTGAATGAAGTCAAGCTACTTTTGTGACTTGTGCGATAATATATGAAGACATCGGCACAGGCGGTGGCTACCGTGTTCAGCCAGACAACATCATAAGAAAAAAATTAACATAGCACCACAAATTTGAAACACTGTTCCTTGAATTTTCGGTGGAAAATTGATTGTGAAAGAAAAGATGTTATGAACTCATCTACAAACTTCGTCCACCTTCTTTCAGAAGGTAAATGCTAAAAAGTAAAGATTACATAAAGTCAGAATTCGAAACTGCCGCTTTAATGTCTCGCCCACTGATCTCTATACTCCGTTTAAGTGTTGATTGCCACAGTCGATAGAGTTTGTCAGATACGTCAGTTTGGACCAACGTAGTGATGTGCGGATAGGCAGGGCTGCAAAAGTTCATCAGTGCCACGTTGTCTCGGAGTTTGCTTAACTCTTAATGTAATCTCTACATTTTTGCATCTACCTTCTGAAGAATGTGGACGAAGTTTGTAGAAGAGTTCATAACATCTTTTCTTCCACAGTCAATTTTCCACCAAAGATTCAAGAAGTGTTTCAAATTTGTGGTGTTGTTAATTTTTTTCTTGTGTTGTGTGATAATTAACTTAAAAACAAACAGAAAAAAACACTTACGCCACAAATTAGACTTCACAACAGTCTAATGTGTGGCATAAGTGTTATTTTTTTGTTTTTAAGATGTCTCCATTCAGCCACTGTAATTACCAGTTACCGGTATTTCACGTTGTGTGATTTTCCCTTGCAACCGTCCTTTTAGTATTATTGTGTTGGAGGGAGTAGCATGGGTCATTGTGATACTCTGGTTTGTTCTAGGGCCGATGGCACCCTGGTTTGTTCTAGGGCCGATGATTGTGTTGACGTACGGATGCCAAAACAAAACTACGAAACAATTGTGCTGTATGGCCCTCAGTTTGAAGAACCCTGGTGTAGCATATAAGTGTAATGTAAGAAAATAATAGCAAGAAAAATTAAAAGTTTACGAAGAACCTTTTATTTTAGAAACATTGGGTTTATAGGTCAGGCAGGGCAATATAAAAAATGTTTTTTATGATACTTTGGGGAGTTACATTTATATAGATTAATGCTGGGCTGATACTGATCATTCGATCTGATACCTGTCAATATAAGCAGTATATCGGCATCGGAAATAAATTTGCCAATATTTCTGCAGATTTCCATCCAACTAGTTTCTTATTAGGTTTGGTCCCAGGGCTCGAAATGAGCGGTATCGCATCGCATTTTGCACCACAAATTTAAACTTTAGCGATGCAAAATTAAATAATGTATCGCAGTTTAGCGACGCAACTGTATTAAACGAGACAACATAACAGCGTATTCATAATCGTGTTGGCTGACACGGAGATGCTAATCCCTCCTACTTTATAGGCAGGCCAAGCATCGCACATGCATTCTGGAAAATGATTGGTCGTACCATCACCTTCAGTATTTAGTTGGTGGCGCTTTCGTTTCAGACACGGGTCAGAATAGTCTTAACATGCATCGGATTTCGGAAGCCATAATCTTGACCAAGCATTCGTGCGTGTAGCAAAGTAAAAGTGAAACAAAAATGGCTATTGTTTCAAATAAAATAAGCTATTTGTATTCTTCTTTACTATATAAATTATTCTTTAAAAGTTGCCAATCATTTTTTCGTGACTGCTACGCAAATTTGCATTTTGTATCGCATTTCTGCTATGCAATTTTTCTACGACAAATCGAGCCCTAGGTCCTGAATAAAATGAATAAAACCAATAAAATCTTGACTGTGGCTACACTAAAGAATTTCTAATAGGAAAGGGGGATCAAGTGGCACGTCATACTAAAGCTCTTCGAGCTGCAAAAAAATTGTGCAAAGAAAACGTCGCTACCTTGGTCCAATCAAAAATGACGCCCGTTTAAAGTACGAACATGATATAAATTCCTCCAAGTCTGTTCCAGAGGGATAAACCGAAAGCTACATGTAAACAAGGTAGAAGCCCCTTATTTTGGGACACGAGTTACGATAAAATGTACGAAAGTATAAGGGTCCACGGAAATGTCAAGCTTTATTGTGGCAGTGATCTGTCACTTCGGTAAATCAATGACCTACTTTTGAAAACTACCTAATCAAGTTTCATCATGTTGCTTCCCTGAAGTACACATTTTTCTCTTGAGATGCATTTTATCGATGTGGCCACAAATTCACATATCACTTTATCCACCCGTTTCAAACTTTGCATTGTCACCATTTTGGAAGGAAGCAACGTAGCGACGATTTTCTTTCGCTGTTTTTATTTGCTAGTTAGATCTTTACTAAGAGGTGCAGCTCGATTGCCCCCTCCCATGTGAAAGTTTTGAGTTTAGCCCCAACCAAGATTTTGTTTGGCCTGCCCCCCCCCCCAAAAAAAAAAGAAATGGGGGACCTTAATATTGCCACATTTCTTTTACGTTTGTCTTTCAGTTTATCCATCTGGAACATT
>JAHWFP010256512.1:0-21721 GCA_023313725.1 Lithobius niger
AAAAATTATGGCTTGTAGACTTGCTTCCTTCCCTCAAAAAATTTGGGCTGAAAACGGTGATTCATTCTGTGCAAATCTTAACATTTAGCCTTTATTTTCACCCTTAAGGCTTGAGAATACCTAAAAATGTCATTGGACTGATTTGTAGCCCATAGATTTCTTTAATAAATGCTTTTTTTTCCATTAAGATAGGACAAATAGAAGATGAGATATCTGCACTTCCGTAAAGCCTTTCAAAGGCGAAAATTGCTGCGATCACCGAAACAAAGATGGCCGCCACACAAAATCGGAGAGTGATAAAATTAAAATATTGGTCATTTTGAACTCCCATCACGATAGGGTTATTGCCTTAAAAAAATCAAATTTTAAAAAAATTGTTGAGCAACCATTTAATTTTTTATTGGAGCGCTATATATGGATTGACCCTAGTTTCAAAAGATTTTAAAAGAGTTTTAGCGAGCGTCAACCGCTTCTGGTCAGCTGCCCAACGAAGCCCTAAGACCCTATGTCTGCAGCACCCGGATTGTTAGTTTAACCAACTTTGAAACACTGAAATAAGTCTTTCGACGTAATTGTGTTCAATTGTTGATCTTCTTTGGAAGCTCTTGTTTGAATACCACTGTCACCTTAGTGGACATTTTAATTTTTTTCAAATTTGTATGCTCCTGCTGGACTGCTGCTCGTCTTCTCCCCAAGCTAATCATAATGTTAGACTATTTCTTGTGTGTGCGGACTTTTTCATCAACTTAATTTTATTTGTAACATCAGATACTAGGGATGGGTCGGTAACCGAAACCAAATTTTCGGCTTTTATTGAAAACCGATTCGGATTGTGTCGGTTTTTCGTACGGTGTTCAAAAAAATCAACAATTTATTTGTTATTTTAAATTTGCTTTAATAATTATCATCTCTACACACAAATGACAGCACAGCTCCTTGTAAGTAAAAAGAAAATAGTATAGGAAAATGGTGCCACAGCTATACCCGTGGTCTATGACATGCGGAAAGTGAAAGCAGGAGTGAGTTAGAAGCTGTTACAAGAAGAAAAAAAAACTAGAAATATCTGGTTGGAGTGGATGGTGGCAAAACTACCGAAACCGCAGTTTTGTGGGCGTGAAAACCGAAACCGGAACCAAAGTCAAAAAAATGAAACCGACCCATTCCTATCAGATACCAATGTAAATTGCTGCTATCGATAGTTCTGCTAAATGTTGTATTGAAAGAAAAACTTTTATTGGTTTCAAGTCAAATGTTGTTGGCCTATTTAATTGTGGTAGTTTAGTCAGAATGGCTATATATTTACCGTTAATTTCATCTCATTAACAGGATTACGATTTGCTCGGGCTGTGTTAGTGACGATTGGACTCTGTCGAGCTTCGTACACAGCCTTGAATTACCAAAAAAGCCTTAAGTATGAAAAACAAAAATTCTTGTTTATAAACCTTGAAAATGGAAACCATTTCCACCACTGCAAATAGCCTTGAAATAGCCTTGAATTTTGTTATTGTACTGTTCATGGTAAAATTCTGGTAATCACTGTAATAGTGATATTATATGCTACCAGAATAACAAATAAATAAAATTAATTTGTCAGCCGAATCCTTTTTTTTCTTATTTGAGCGATGGTTTCCCTGGATTAGCCATGAGAGACAGCTTTGCCACGCAGTGCAAACAGTTTGTGGCGGAAGGGGCAGCTGAGCAAATGCAGTGCCAACTCTGTTAGTACGGTAACTGTATTTCTGTTCTCTTCTTGCCCAGGGTGGTGGGAGGAATAATGTTCTACATTATGTACCACAGTTTAGTACTAAAATTATGCGATCATTAAAAGAAATAAAAATTGGCAGTAAATATTAAATATTAGAAACGAACACAATCGGAAAGTTTTTGCAGCCCCCACCCACCCACACTGAGAGAAGGCGCCCCATAAGGGTAAGGAAAGGGGAACCAAATTTGGAACCAAATTTTTAAATCTTGGATGACTTTGTAATGCTTAGTAATAATGCTTTCTTCTCGTATATATAATTAAATGGATAAGTGTGCAGCTGTTTGTTTGCACGTGTCAGACGTGATTGCTGACATATGTTACTTTATGGTTTGTGCTCATGTTTCAAACGTTGTTGTACATTCAAACGCAATTGTATACAGGGTGGTCCACAAAAAACTGACGACCCAACATTTTCTAAGTCCAACTTTTCTAGTTAGCACCCCTCAGAACCAGGTGTAAATTTTGCACACTTAACAGTTAATATGTAATGAATATTAACTGCAGTAATAGGTTATTATTAGCGATGTTATGCTTTATGTCAAAACTTTTGATGCATGGTTCAATGGAATCCTCATTGAATTGGCTTGAATTGAAAACTTAAATATTTAATAGGAAAAAAAATTGGGATGGTGGGAGGGAGGGTTTGCCAAATTGACCACACATGCTACAATGAGAAGGGGGAAAGGATGAAAATGGTAACCTGGGCCTAGAAAATTTTAGTTTATTTATTTTTTTGGATTAAAGTTAACGGCAACAGTTATTATTATTAGATCTTCTGCTTTTTAGTGCCAAAATGGTATTGGCTTGTAAACTTAACCAGTCTGTGCTGAAACATGTGTCCGATAGTAAATAAAATAGGTTAGTCAACTTGAAGTGTTAATATAAAGCAGATTTCGAAGGCCAATACCAATTTTACCGATCCGATGCCGAACCGGTTTTAAAATTTTGTTGATACCGGTACCGAGCTTAGATTCAATTCGATACATTGCATCCCATATCGCACTTAACTCCCTCATAAATTCCAGATTTTTCAAGTTCATGGACTACCCCGTTATGATAGTCCTGAGTGTTCATAGCCACATAAGCATCGGTCTTGTCAAATTAGAGAACGGTGATGGCAGGGTTGTCTTTCTAGGCTTTTAAGGGCTTGCCATTGGGCTTTGGAATGGTTGGAGGGACCAATGGGTTTTTTTTTTTTAACAGCACAAAGGTGGAGTTGGTGTACATCTTCAACTAAACCATGAAAGAATCACTTGCAAATCAGCGGTCAGATTGGCAAGGAGGTGCAGTGGATGGCACAAACTCAAGCATGAGAATCGAGCGTTACGAGTCAGTCAGCGTCAAGGAAGAGTGATTGATAACAGTGGGCTTGGGGGGGGGGGGGCACGGGGTGGCCAGAACGAGGGCGGGTCACAGGAAGAAGGGACGGGAAGGGGGTGGAGCCCAGGACGAGGGAATAGTGGGAGAAAAAGAGGCAGAGGCGGCGGGCGCAGTGGGAGGGGCGGATGTACCAGTGGGAGGGGTGGGGAACCAGTAGGAGGGAACATTGGGATGGGTGGAGGAACCAGTGGGAGAGGAAAGGAGATGATCAGCACCACACAAGGGTATGGGGGAGGGCATCAGTCGTGCGAGATCCCTCTTCTGATCATCTGTTAACATAAGAAAGTAGATGCACTCCAATCATGTTCAGGTTTTTTAAGAGTCGTTCAGTAGTTGCAGTCTGCACACACTTGGCTTCGAATTGCCTGACGAGTTCATCAAATTCAGCTTCACTCAACTTGGAAGCAAGAAATTTCAGGAGGCACTTGAGTTCCTCACATTTTTTTTTACTGATTACATAGTGGCATTCCGAAATATGTGCACCGACAAATGCCTGAGTAGTATTCAGTGCTGCCTGCCAGCCTTTGTCCGTCCACACTTTAGGCCTAACATGCATCGAAGGAGTAACAATCGTTGTCTCTTACAAGTAAGATTGGACTTCGGATACCTGCAATATGTATATAATAATCTCGGAGGCCGGCTAAAAGGATCAACTCAATAAAGATTCAATCTGACAAGTCGTCGGGCCGAACAATCACTTCTCCCCTCCTCGCGCCTGCATTGCAAATGCGCTCTCCCATTCTACCTGCATGCAAACAGGAGCCAGGCATGAGCGGTCGATCAATCTGACAAGTCGTCGGGAAGAGTCCCGGGAAATGTGTCCGTAAACTTAATTCATGACCGGCCCCGTGCATAGCACGGGCTTCCTCTGGTTAAACAATATTGAAGTTCGTTTTCTCAGTCGTTTTTGCAAAAAACCCTGGAATTTTAAAACTGACATGTTCGCATTTGACAATTGAGAAAGAAAGACGGGGACCAGACCCCCCAACCATGATTGACGTCGAGCTGATGTGGAGCTTGAATTGGGGATCGAAAATGGGAACCTGATAAAAAAAAAAACCCTCCCTCCCCACCATCTTCTAAGTCGTATCATGACCTTAATTTATTTTAAAACCAATTAATTTCTCTTTAGTATTTTCTATATTTAATTGCTTACGGCAATAGGAGATTTAAATACAAATAAATAAAATCTTTAAACATTCCCCTTTTCGTCCCATTCTTTCTCCTTCCTCTTTAGTTAATGCGTAATCATGCTTCATGGTAACAGTCGCACTTCCCCCTCCCCCTTCCAATCTCATTAGTTATTATAGCATTAAAGTGCCAAGAGCAGGCTAAAGGACGCACTGCCCAACGCATGGATATTTCCGTCCGTCCCCCCACCCCCACTATCAGTCGCTTGAGTGTTCTCGACTTGTTGCTGAGATAACCACAGAGTTAAATTACATAGCCCACTAAGTGTAAGACAAAAAAAATTATGGTTCATGTCGACATTAAAAGGGTAAATCTTGTCAGATCGCACTGGTCACTTATTAGTCTCTTACCCATGGCTCACAGACAGCTAACACAGTGAACTACAAAACGATAAACAAGTCATTTAGGACTTGACTGCTTGTAGTGACAGTGTACTGTTTATATTAATTGTCAAAACGTACTAATTTTTAAATAATTTAATTCTGTGTTGTTCTTGGACAGCAGCTGTCTACATTGTACTCCTGTACTCACCTATGTATTTGTACTCTGTTGAATATTGCTGATTACTTTTTTTTTATCCACAGACATGGCTCTCTTTGGGTTTTGTCCTGCCCGTGACGATTTTTATTTAGTCGTTTGCGAAATTTGTGGACAAGTTGTGAAGCCTCAAGCACTGAAGTCCCACATTGGTAAGAATGTAGTCAAAATCACTCTTCTGTGGCTATGTGTTTCAGATAGGGTTCTGCATAGTTTCCTAGCCCGTATCTGATCATCAAACCCAAAAGCATATTTATGTACGAACCCCTGTGCCTTCTAGATTATTAATACTGTAATTTAAATTTTTATCAAATTTATGAAGGTTGGATGACTCGAATTTCCCAAAAATGTACAGAACACTACGGTAGGATTATTACGAACTTCTAAATTTCCCTGATTAACATGTACCGTATTAGGCTCAGTCAATTTCGTGATAAAAATGTGATACTTATTGGGGTATCAGCGCCTAGTGATTACTAAATGAGGTCGGCGCCGGTGACTACTTATAATAATATCCTATAATAATATCTAATTTGTCACATTAATGCAACAGGACGTGGAAGGATCAAGGAGGATCACTGACACCAAGCCCAGTAAGGCCACTAAAAAAAGAAAAGTTGGTTCTCAGGCCCTCCCGCACCGATTTTTTGACGAGAAATAAAAAGAAACGACGCGGCAAAAGTAGAAGTTACAGAGCAAAAAGGGTCCTTAGTACGAAATGAAAATATAAAATTACCATTCTTGTTGTTAAATAATTGCATGGACATGTGGTAAGCAGAATTACAAGGCAGTGTTCTTTATTTTACCTAAAGTAACAAATTATTTCCCAAAATGTATGTAAAAATAGGGCCGAACAATTAAAAAAATAAAAAATAAAATTCCGCCCGCCCGCACGGATTTCAGAAGAAAAATGCCCGAGAACCAACCTTCTTTTTTTAAATGGCCTAAGCTACAAGAATGTAATTACACACTGAGCAATGGTTTGCAGTTGCATACCAACCCCTCATCACACTGTTCTAGTGAAGAGAAAAAAACATAGTTCACTTCTTTTTGGTCATGTAATACCGAGTCGGTCAGCGCCAGGTCACCTTTCAACCTACGTAGTTCAAGCGAATCTGCTTTCAGGACCTTCAACTATGATAGATCCATCATTTTTTTTGTGTACGAATGCTACATCGACTCTACCAGATCAATATCCCTAATAAGACTCGGAGACCACATCGGAGACGCGTACTCCAAGTTGGGTCTGACAAAAGCACAGAAGGCCATAAACAGAGTCCTTTGATCTCCAGACATAAAACATCGATTTCCAGACGTGTGTTATTGGGCGGGCGCCTGGTGATTACTTATTGGACCAGCGCCAGGTGATAACTTATTGGGTGAGCACCGGGTGATTACTTAGTGGCTCAGTGCCTGGTGATTACCTATTGGGTGAGCGCCGGGTGATTACATAGTGGCTCAGTGCCTGGTGATTACTTATTGGGTCTGCGCCTGGTGATTACTTATTGGTAGGGTTGGGCGATTTCAAAATTTAACACGCGATGCGATGCAATTAAATGTAAAAAAAATTGTGATTTGCTTTTTTTTTTTATAAATTGCGTTAGACTTTCTGGCCTACACTAGCGATGCTAAACAATGTGGTTCTTCGGCAACGTGCCCGTTAATTCAACGGATTCTCCCAAGATAATTTAGATTTAATATTTAATTTTAATAATAAGATTTATTGTAAAATTTTGGAAGTTAAGAAAAAATTAAAATCTCTGAATCTAAAAAAAAAACCTATAGACCTATTTCCAAAGTTTGGCTAGGAATGTTCAGAAACAATTGTTTTATCTTACGGAAGTATTTTTATTAAAAAAATATATGTATTTAAAGAACTGGATGTAAAATATATTTTTTTTAAATAAGTTAAACTAGTAAGAAATGGCTCTCTCACGTTTTAGCCACTTATTTCAGGATTAATTACAAAAAAAAAATACCAGTCTATGAAGCATAGAAACCAGAACTGCTAAAATATCGCTCTGATGCAAGCCATAACAAAAAATTCAATTTCAAGAAAACTAAAGACAACCATGCAAGTCGAGCAAATTTTAATTCGTTCTGATAAAAGATAACTGTGGAATCTTAAGACGTGATAGTTATTCGTTGATACCACTTCCTAATGCTATAATTAGCATTTTTAATACTGTATAAATAGTTTATAGCTCTCTTCTTCCAAAAAAATTGCGAGCGGGTGTAACATTTCGGTCTTCCACTGCGAGCCGCCATCTTGGCCCTCGATTCGTGCTATCCACATATGACGTGCGTGCATGTGCGCTTTAGCGTAGCTGACGACTTGCATCGCATGACATATTTCACACCGGCCACTCGCGACAAAGACAATGGCATGCTTTGGCGTGGGTCACGAGTGCTTGAACCAAGCATGTTTCTAATAAAACAAACACAATTCCACGCTAATTTTGGTTTAACTGTTCATAAAACATGAACTACGGTGATAAAAATTACATTTTTGAGATTTTTTGCTATAATAGAATAAAAAATACTTCAAATTACCTAATTCAACAGGGATCAAAACGACAATATATTTTTTTTGTGTAGGATAGGGGCTCATGCTACAGATTTTAATCGCTGGTTTTCGTTTTCTTTTTTGGGTTTGACTTGGTCATCATCCAAGTTTATTTTTTTACTTAATTTTACTTAAAATTACTGACTTTTCACTAAAAATTAACTTTAAAAAAATCACTTAATACAATCGCGATTTTACAATGCGATTTTAAATTTCATATCGTAATCGTGATTTTAAATAGCAAATCGCCCAACCCTACTTATTGGGTGAGTGCCTGAGGATTACTGCTTGGGCTCCTGGTCATTACTTACTGCTTGAGCACCTGGGCATTACTGATTGGGTCAGCACCTGCTGATTACTTATTGGGTGAGCGTCGGGTGTTTACTGATTTGGTCAGTGCCTGGTGATTGCTGATTTGATCAGTGCCTGGTGATGACTTACTGGGTCAGTGCCTGGTGGTTACTTATTGGGTCAGCGCCTGGTGATTACTTATTGAGTCGGCGCCTGGTGATTACTTATTGGGTGGGCGCCTGGGTGATTAATTGGGGGCGCTCCTGGTGATTGCCTGTTAGTAGAGCGCGTAGTGATTACTTATTGGTTAGTACCTGGTGATTACTTTTTGTGTGTAGACACCTAGTCATTACTTATTGGGTGAGCACCTGGTGATTACTCATTGGATGAATGCCTGGTGGTTACTCATTGAGTGAACGCCTGTTTATTACTCATTGGGTTAGTGCCTGGTGATTACTTATTGGGCGTGTGCCTGGTGATTACTTAATTGGTGAGCGCCTGGTGGTACTTATTGGGTGAGAACCTAGTGAGTACTCATTTGATGAATGTCTGATGACTGCTTATTGGTTGAGGACTTGGTGATTACTTATTGGGTGAGGGCCTGCTGAATACTTATTGGGGTGAGGGCATGATGGTTACTTATTGGGTGAAAGCCTGGTGATAAGCACCTGGTGGTTAATTATTGTGGAGAACCGGGTGATTACTTAGGGTTAGCATTTGGTGATTACTTGTTGGGTGAGTGTCTAGTTCTTACTTATTGAGTGAGTATGTGGTGATTACTTATTGGGCTAGTTCCTGGTGATTACTTATTGTGCGAGTGCCTGGTGATTACTTATGGGAGAGTGTCTGGTGATAAAAATTTCGTGTAGTTTTTCACTTTGTGTCAGTAGAATATGTAACCGATAATCTTCTGCAGTAATTGTATAATAACGATTTTATGATTGTTAATTGTGTATTAGATTCTTATAGTTGTCATGCTGTTTTACAGAATTAAGGCACAGTGGTGCTTCAGCTCCCAAGTATGAGAAACTGGAGCGTCACTCGAAGACAATGTCGTCGCATGATCTCCCCTCAACGCAGCTATCTCCCACAAAGCAGCAAAAGGGTGGTAATGGCCCACCGCCAGTACCATCTCCTAAACATCCAGCGGGATCATCATCGTCGACGAAGCTTCACCGGCACGAGTCACGCAGCAAACGCAGTGCTGGTGGTGGTAATCATTACATGGCGCCTGTGGTTCGGGTTGAGCGTATGTCACCCACCATGGTAATGAAGAAAGCTACCACGGGTAACGTAGGTAACAATACCATGGTTAATGCGGTGACGAACTCTGTGCCTGTCGATAAGCGAGAAATGCCCTCGCCTCAACAGCCGCCACCTCCTTTACCCCCGCCGCCACAGCCACCTAACAAAAAGTCTGCTGCAAATGCCTCCACTGACAACAAGCCCAAGTCGGGTGGGTCAAGCAGCAAGAATAAAATTCCAAAGGAAAAACTGCTTCCATGCAAAGGTAATTAAAAATAAGGGTGGTTGTATGGAGCTTACGTTTTGGAAAATTGCAACCTGTAAACTGTAACTTTGCTAGTGTCAGTTTGTTAATTGAATTTGGGTTATGCGTTGCTGTAATTGATATTATTTTTATACAGACCGTGTTTATGATGCAAATAAGCATTGTGGAGTGTGGGTTGCGGAAAATGGGAAGCAGTGTACACGTTCATTGACGTGTAAGGTATGTATTTGCCACATTTCCTGCTTATTTAAACTATTTTGTATATCGATTTCTGTTGACAATTTGTATGTATCCATTCAGCCCTCTTCAATGTCAGTCACCACATGCCATTTCGTGAATGAAAAGGTCAACAGTTGGAGTCTTTAATTTAGCCCCATTATTCGCCAAAATAGCGACTAGCTATATCACTCATACAGGTATATCTCGGGAACTGACGAATGATTTGCAGCTTTAATCAGATTTATAAGGGCTATAGATTAGGCTACAACAGATTTTGAAATAATGCTGGGGTTAAAGAAAATTAAAAAAAACTTAGAAAAACCGTGCTTGGTGAAAGATGTATTGGTATGTGGCGAGCAGAAATTGTGAAATGGCAAGTGCTAGCGGTAAAGTGGCGACTGTTACTGGATTGACATTCAAGAGCGTTGATTTGATTTACTAGTAAAGCTGGTCATTTAGTTTGGAGAAGTTAACTAAATAGGAAAAGGATAATGAAGGTGTACAATACAATTGTTTAATCAATTATAAAAAAATTCAGATGGTACTATAAAGGTGCCTCCAAAGTACGGTTTATATATAACCGATTTCGTTTTGTGCAGGTTCAATAATTTAAGGTTGAGTTGTCTCTTGTACTCATGAATTCTCGCTGACGGTTGTACACGTTTGTCACTTTTGATGTAGACATTTTTAATGAACCAGTTTTTTTTTCTCCCTGTTTTTAACACTTACGATGTCAGCAATATGATGCATTCTACCAGTAAAATACAGGAAAATTTGGGACCCGATAAAAAAAAATGGCAGTGATGTTTAGTTAAATAAACATGCCTTTCAAGAGAAATATAAGTAGAGGGTATAATACATAAATTTGCATTGTAATAAAACGTGGGAAAAAGGAGCTAGGGTATATGATGCAGGAAAATTCCAATGCGTATTGCATATGTTTGCGTGAGGAAGGTATGCTTTATTAATTCGATCCTTTCATGTGTTGATAAAATTATTTTCTGTTATGCAGACACACTCACTAGCACTTCGCCGCGCAGTACCTGGTCGAAAGAAAAACTTTGACGAACTCCTTAGTGATCACAGAGCAGCCAAAGAAGCCCTCGTCAAAGCTACTCAAGCGAGCAAAGAAAGCGCCCAGGGGTGTGCAAGTGGTGGTGCCAGTCACGTCACTGGGGCAACTTCAACGAGATCGGGGCCATGTAAGTGTATGTCAACGAGAAGGTTTTTTATTACGAATGACGTAGCAATGAGAGTTGTAGCTGCACGTGATTTGTCAAGTTTTTTGAGAACAATTTAACATTATTAAGGTTGCGCCGATACCAAGTTTACTGATCAGATACCAATACCGAACCAGTTTGAAGAATTTTAACGATACCGGTGCGCACCGATACAGATATCAAAAATTTTAGCCCCATATTTTCATCAACGATGTAGTTTTCTTCAAACGTCAAATAATTATTAAAGTTGAAAATCCAGCTACGTGAAAAATGGGTGACAAACCCAACAAATTTTGGAGGCCGCGCTCCAAATTCGCAACGTACCCAACAAATACTGGAGGCCGCGCTATAAATTCGAAGCAGACGAACGGTGGTTACGAAGTAGTGAAACTGTGTTGTTGTGGAGCCTGACTAAGATAGCCGCCTGAGCCATTACATCTCCAGGACTGCTGACTATTGAAAATTGCCGAAATATTTATTTTGTGTGTTTTTGTGAAAAAAGGTGAATTTTCAACTTTAAAATGAATTTTCATAGTAGGCAATGTGACATTTTCAAACATAATTCTTAAAAGAAAAATTGTTAAAATAGGTAGATACCCGAATTGTCGATATTGCAGCGAAATTTGCCGACACCGATACCACATATATCGGCAACCCATCCGATGGAACTGTTTTATTTCTGTAAATCATGTTAATGGAGTATTATTTGTAACATGCGGCTATCTAGTGTAAAGATGTTTGTCAGGGGGCTTGATAGATACCGGAATATATGCCTTGCCCCTTTCAAGTGAATACATTAAATAACTTCATTCCATCTGTGTGCACGCTCAAAATTTGGATGAACCGGTTGTTCGTAAGTTTGGAACTACTAAGGGTTGTTGGAAAATATTCAATAGTACCGTAAGTCTCCAATTAGTAGCCGTGACAAAGCTGCAGCCTGTCCCCCTAAAATGTTTTAAGGTCAGAAATCGAAACAACAGTTGCAGCCCCCCCCCCCCCCCTTAAATCCTAATTTTTCTGTTCGAAACTGGCTAAAAGCTTCACACCTTGAAGGAATTCAATTTTTTCTGCAGCAAAACTAACTGAAAGCCTCTTGCAGCAAACTAAATATTCTAACATACTACATTCGTGAATAATTGAGAATAAGGCTGTGCCGGTGCCACTTTTCTCGATACCGGTACGATACCGGGGCTCGTTCACCCGATTCCGATGCCGGTACTTTTGATCATGTGCCGATGCCGATACCATGCCGGTGCCAATGCCGATATTGAAAGATAACTTTATACATAATACAGAACGTGTCCATATGTCAAAAATTTAACGGTGTACCAAACCTTACTTAACACTTTTACAAAGGAATTATTGGCTGCACACCTTATAGCTCGACAAAATCTTTTAATTTTTTTTTTTTTTTAGTGTTAACTGTAAATTAATAGGCCTATACTTTACTGACTTAGTTTAAGCTAACCAATTTCAAAATATTGTATTAAATACTTATAGACTATACGTAAAATATTGTAGACCTAGGCTACTAAAGATCTTGTAGGCTAGTAACACACTGAATGTAATCTACCGGTAGACATTTTGTGCATGTTTACTGGGAAGCTGTAAAACATTCTGTGTACATTTACTAAATAAGTTGTGGGCTACACAGATATAAAATATTACAGACTCGTTAGGCCATGCAAAGTTTAAAAAAAATGGTTCTCGGGGATGGCTACAAAGTTGAAAAATCGACGTGAGATGAGGCTTTTTCCTCCCCGTTTTCATAATTTTTACACATTTTGTGGTAGATGTGCCTAAAGAAAAAGACCGTTTTGCATACTGGAGTTACTTTGTTTTATTTTTAGACACAACAAACGTTGCCTTTTTTTCATCTCTGTAGTTGTTGTAGACGCTTACGTAAACTGCTTGCTCCGTACGAATGGGAATCTTTTCCTCCACGCGGTATTTCGGAGTTACAGTTTGCATTTTCGTCTCACACCACAAAATATTCCGAAATACCTGACGTCTTTGGTGGCATTATGCTTTTTTTTTTTCAAAGACGTTACAGAAATCTGCAGCTAAACAACGACCGAAGTCTAAACTAACACGGGAAACTGAGAGTGAAACACCTCACCACGATGTTAAGTTACGCCTAACGCAACTCTGATGCATAATTTCATTTCCGGTTTTTGTCAGCAGAATTTCACTTCGATACGAAATTCGAATAATTTTTAGTATTAATTAAACCAGTAACTTGACTAAAATTATTTTAGAATTAATGGAATAATAAAAGCGATCTTGCAACATGTTGCATGAGAATGAAAGTATTTTACCGAACCACTTTCGCGAGAGCTGGAAGTGCGGTGCTGCCGTGTTGGTTTGACCTTGAGAAAATGGCTGCCTGCGTTTTATCAGAGAAAGCGTCCGTTAGGCCTAATCGTTAAGGGAGGTATTTTTAGCGGTACGCTAAGTTAATTTTGATCGTGAATCCAAAGTAAGACGTTGCAGATTATTTATTTAAAAGTTGCTTATTTTTTATTAGCGTTGGGAACACGATGTCATAATATTAATGTACGAAAATGCCAATGCTGGGAAAAAATAGGCCGATTCCGGTACTTTTTCCAGTACTTCTTAACCCGGTGCCGGTCCGATACCGGTACCAGTGGTATCGGCAGCCGGTCCCGGTACCAGTATCGGCATCGGCACAGCCTTAATTGAGAATAATGGCATTGCGCTAATGCTAGACTAAACCCAGATCACGTACAGCATGAATGATGGCATTAATGCCGACTTTTCCTGCGATGGAGTTAGGCCTAAACACCATCCCTGGACAGAAGTAAGATTCAAAAAATGGATTAGTCCCCGGCGCCCCCCCAATCGAATTAATTTTAATTGTTCATGGGTGGTTTACTGTATTGGAAACTATTTCACAGATGACAACTTTTCAAAATAAATGTTCGTGTTGTACGAAGCCTGTGGTAGGCTCTCTGCTGTTGTCTACTGTACAAAGTTGTTGTCATCATTATGGTTTGATAATGTGACTGAGCAACAGTAGTGCAAAATCCAAATCTGCAGTTAAGTTTTGGAAGTTTTTAATAAATGTTTATCAATTTTTGAGGACCGCTATTCGAACAAGAAGCAAAATGTGGATACCAATTGTTTTACTTTTAAAAAGTTTTAAAATGTTTAATATATGTGTGGCAGGAATGGCGTACAAGTTATAGTTGACATCCAGACTTTGTTGTGCATGATATATAAAAAATTAATCTTCAATGGTTGTTTTTCCCCAGCATTAAAATCTGGCTCTTCGGCAATTGGATCTCAAAAAGCAACTTCTTCACTCAAGTCCAAAGCAGCCTCAAATAAAGGCACACTGCAGGCCAAGTAAGTGTTTTCAATTCTTTTTTTTAATTTGTCTTTTCTACAAAAAAAAATATTTTGTGATGATAGTATTAGCAAGGACGGAATTTTTCCGCGATAAAAATTTTCCTTTTCCGCGACGCGATCCGCGATGGACAAAATGCAAAATTACACGATAAAATTGGCTAATTCCACGAGTGGGTGCAGCAGCAAATTAAGCTAGAAGACGGCAGTGAAGACGAAAACCGGAATTATAAGATACGAAACCACTAGAACGCTCCTGTCAGCGTTCGTATCAAGTATATCCGAACAGGCGTTTAAAAAAAGATTTGTAAATCTCAATTTTCATTATAATTTACTGCTGAAAAATCTTAACTATAACTCAAACTAGGCGGAATTCCACGAAATGCGACATTTTCCACGGCAAACCTCAAATTCCACGAAATTCCACGATACAAAATGGAACCTAGACTCTGTAACCGACATTTTACTCTTATACAGAATGTGTTATTGATTTTTTTGGGAAAGATGATAATTTTCCACGATCGTGGAATCGTGTAAAAACTCCGTCCTTGAGTATTAGATACGATTACCCGTCAAGTTCATGGAATGTTTTTTAAATTAGTTTTAATACTTTTAATGATGCAGTCGTCGTACTTTGAATAATCAGTACTGTAACTACAGGAAAAAATTGTCTTGATGCTCTAATTCAAAATTCGAATGCTCATTAGTATTCTGCGAATTTTCGATGGACATTAACCTATCAAAAATTTGCAGAATACTGATGAGTATTTGAGCGTCAAAACCTTTTCCTGTATTTGCATTGCATGCTTTATGGTGTTTAGTTGTTGATACTTTTTGTGGGGCCAGTTGGTGGGTGTTGGATGGTACTCTCACACCATTGAGGGAGAAGCATGTCATTCCACAGATTTGGTTGGGGGAGGGCAAGGTAATCATTCAAATAAAACAATGCAGATGGTAAGAAACTGATTTAAGTGAACTACAAACCGTACGTTTCTGGCTAAATTTCGATTTCAGGTCAGGTGGCTAGCTGGCTGAGGAACGCTCCCAGGATGCCATGCAAGAAGTGAATCTCAGTGGCCTTGTAATGGAGTGTGTGTGTGTGGCGGGCAAACGGGGGAAGTAGTGTGGGGGATAGGGGACGAATTTACGTATGCTTCTCGTTTGGTGGGAATTGGGAAGAGGATGGAAGAAGTACATCTTAGTAAAAGGAGAAAAGTGAAAATAAATGATGCAACAGGAAGAGAACCAGTGTTGCTTCGTGTTTGGGGAAGATGTACGTGTGTGTGCCGGGGGGGGGGGGGCTGTAGCAATAGTCGGGAGATAATTGGACAACGTCGTCATAGGTACATAATAAGTCTTTAATGTAGTGAGTGAAAAAAGGATGAAGTAATTTTAGAATGTTAAGAAGGGGGATTCTGATATGCAAACTAACTTCCACAGATGAATGTTGCTTCATGTTTTCAAACCCAAATAGTGGATTCTGAGAAAGGGAGAAGTAATTCGTGAGTGTGGTGATATGGGAGGGTGGGGGGAGATCAAGAAGCAGACATGAAAGGGTTGGTAGTCGAGGCGTCTCAGTCATAAACATTTGGTGAGGGGGAGATAGAGGAAGACATAAGAGAGTAAGCAAACTTGTATTCAAAGGTCTTCATAGTAGTTGGTAAGACCAGAACACACAAAAAGGAGCTAAATTTAGAGCGAGCCAGGGGGTGTGTAAGTCAAGCCCAACAAAAAAAAAATCGGGTTGTCGTAATAATATTATAAAATAAATTCACCTGTAAGCTAGTTAGTAATGGCAGTCGTAGGGTGATGCATCATATTTGAGTGTTTTAAACGGCAAGCAATGAATGCATCTTGAATTTTCGGTGAAAGTCTTGGAGTTGTTTGAACACCATCATCAGTCTTGCATTTGCAATCTTTTGATGAAGGTGATCGTACGACTTCACGAATGTTTTTCATAGGAAGACTGAGTCTATTATCACCGAAAATTCAAGTAAACTCCTCAAGTAAACTCCTTTTGTGGCTTAAAGGGCAATTGCATCCATTTTGACACGCAAGTTTTACTTTTGGATCACTTACACAATACTCTCACTGTCTGACTACTGTCGATTTGAGCTAAGGCCGTCTGGCGCTTGAGCTCTCACAGCCAATAGAGCTATCTCAATCGGCTGCAAGCCTGCGAGTTCAAATCGAAAGGTGACATCTGTTGGCATTAATTTCTGCACGTTCCAGCAAAACAATGGCGGCCTCTGTGTCATGTTTTGGTGATGCAGTAATTAAATTGTTGTATCGGACGTACGTAACGTATTCTTATCGCAATTTTTGTGTTTAGTTATTGTGTACGTGATCCAAAAGTAAAACGTGCATGTCAAAATGGATATAATTTCCCTTTAAGTGTGCTTTTTCTGCGAAGTAACTGCATACTAGTCACCGCTTGAACCAGTATGTGTAGGAGCGACTGTCCATCAAATCACTAAAACCAGGGGTGGGAGGAGCACATCTCTGGATGCTATCCTTGTGAACCAGGCATCGTGTTAGAGTTGTTAGTATTTTAATGCTTTAGAGGGTTTGGGGGGGGGGGGGGGTGGAGTTTGTACAATGGAGTTACAAATATTGACAGTATTGAAAGAGTTTGGATTGAAGCTAAACCTAAGTGTTCTCAGTGCCAAACGTCACAAGCCAAGGGTGAATGCCTTTGGCTCTATCATTTGCTCCAAAGGTTTTTTTCAGTTCTCCAGCTTTACAGCGGCCTAAATTACGAGTTGAATTAATTGGGGGAGTATGTTCATTTAAAAAAAAACAAGGCAGCACGGACTACGTTTTGACAAATACATGGACCATTGTAGAGGGTGTGGATTTATTTCTGTTTGATTTGTTTCGTATGTATTGCTTTTAGATGATTTTAAGAATGGTTTAGTGTTGTAGGCTGAAAATAAATGTCCCTTGCTAACAGCTGTTACTGAACTGCTTGTTGTAGGTCCTTCCAGTCCTGCAATGCATCTCTGGTGAATTCTAAGGATGTGTCGCATTCCACGGATTTGGCAGCTGGATCGCTGATGGATTTGCAAGATGACAAACAAGCGTCATCGAAAATGAGAGCAGCAGATTCCATGTATATAAATCGTCATCCGCGACCAGCAGCAGTGAGTTTTGATGTCTTTCAAACTGACTTAATGTAATTTGGCCGTCCAGCCAATATACTTTGCAGCTGCTCGTTCATAAGTGTCTTTTAATTTAAGTTAGCCAAGCCATCCTACTGAACTTAAAATGTGGCTTTCAGGACACTGACAGGTGCTTTATATTTAGCTGTAAACCCGTTACCAGTTCAATTTCTTATAGTTCAGAATGTCCCAATCGTCATTTTTTTATGTAATTATTATACAGCTCAGTTGATAACGTGATTGGTTGTGAACTAATGGTGAGCAGAAAACTGGGCACCGTCCGTTCTAACAAATCCTGGTTTCGATCTTGGCACCAGTATCTGATATCCTAAATTTGGAATGTAGTAAGTCCTGTATTAATATTTCAATCAATGCTGTGTGAGTCGAACAATTTTAATTATGAGTTGAAGCTGAACCAATTTAGCAACGGAAAAGCAGGGCTCAATTAAACCCAAACAAATTGATAGCAAAACTGCAAAAACGCAAAATGAAGCTTGTATAGCGGATTAAAAAGTTTTTATACTTACTAAAACAAAAGAGGACCTACGCATATTTTTACATTGTGTTATTTTGCATAATCGTTGAGTTGTCATTGGACCATGTATTGCACTAGTGGCGTCGCAATGCATGCTTATCCAATGTCCCCCCACCCCCCACAAACTTACTTTTGTTCTTGCTAGCTTGAGACACATTCCTCCACTACAGTTGCAGGGAGGGCAACTTGCATAGAAAGCTAAGCTTTGTGCGGCTATTAAAACGACTAATGTTGGCTTCTTTTTTTCGCGTTTAAACTAAATGCAAGCCATATACGCTGATCAATTGCTGTTTCCTATAATCGGTAGACAACTGTAGACAACGGTAGACGATATTACTACCGTTTGATTTACTGAAAGCTTCCTTATAAATTATCTAGTAAAACAGCTGCAGCTGCGGCTGTTCTAATGCAGAATATATCGTGTAGCTTGACATTTTGGTTCGCAGCTTTGCTTACTGCTTATGTCGAGCCCTGTAGAAGAGCCAAGTATCGAGTGAACAAAGTTCGTTAGCAAGTTTCTTTTTTATTTATTAGTCTGTCTGGGTCAATGTGCACAAACAGTTTTCTAGTTTTAAGAATATTGCGTAAGACGGTTGTAGCTAGCAGCTTTTTAATTTACACCACTGGCTTTGTCTCGTCGAGACGAATAATTTGGTATATTGGAATGTCAAAAACCGTCAAAAATTGGCAAAGTTGTTATATTTTCAGTGGATTCGAGTTTATCAAGTATGGTAGCGAGAAACTAGCCGAGTTTGAGTACAAATGATGTACTCAGCTCGGATTGAATTTTTAATCTTGTTTAACTAATCACAAGTATGAAGCATAATCTTTATTTTCAATCCATAAAACACTACTTGGATGGCGTTACATGCATCATGCTTACTTGCGAGTTGTGGCATAATCTTTGATTTAAAATTTTGTGGAAAACATTGAATTACACAAAAAATCTGGATTTCACGATACTTCTTCAAAAACCCAAAAAAGCACAATTTTTTGTACTTCTTAAGTTGTCACATACCCCACCCAATTTGAAAGAAGTAAGAAGTAGTGTCACGAATTTAACAGCATGAAATTTTTCCACGAATCATGGCAAAGTAACGTCCCTGAGATTTCTCACCCGCAACGAGATGCACGTATTTATTTATTGTCTACAAATGAGCAAATTCCCGAATATTTTCCAAGAGTGTTGGGATAATAATCGTGTGGGACCGCTTAAAATTGCCCATCATTTAAGAATTTTTCTTGTTTTAGATGTGCTCATTTGGGGCCCGCAACATGGGTGTTGGCTATTTTGTCTTCGATAGACGAATGGACCATGTCAGAACTGTGTTACGGACAACTCTTCTAGAACGAGGAGTGCATCAACCTCCTTCGAAGTATGTAACCTGATTTTGGAGCAAAAAAAAGTTTAATCTCCTTGTTCACAAAAGACATTTTCACACTTCTGTATTGTATTTCTTTTTTCAGGAAGCTGTGTGTAGAATCCAAACTGCCTCCCGTGCCTGACTTTTCTGATCCCAGTGACCCGTACAGTTTTTCATGGGTAGATCACCCATCTCATTCGGTGGCATTGGCAACCTCTGCATCACGTCTAGTCGCTTGTACTGGAGGTTCGCTTTCGCAAGTGGTTCCATCTGCTACCATGTCAGCTCCCATGGCTCCTGCAGCAGCGCCATTTAGTGTTGCAGGGGTGGCCAAGCCGCTGCCGACTAAACCAAATAAAGTGAAACTGCTCAACAACAAACCCCAGAAAGACTCAAGTGCGACGAACAATAGTGCTGTGAACCGGACTAGTAGCGGCACAAGTGCAAAACGAAAACGCCCTAGTGCAGCTAGCCGGTCGTCGGCAAACCTTAACCCGGTGTCTGTAAGTGGAGTGGTGGTATCCGAGAGTGGGATGTTAACTATGGCGACGACACAGCCAAATCGGACTGTGCATTCAGTGAACGCCAAGCCAACTTTATGGTCGCCTATAGATGTTAGTAGGGCACCTATGCGGAATAATTCTAATGTGCTTTCCACCACGTTGGGTACAATGGCCGCTATCAAGAACCACTCGTTTACAGCATCGAACGCTACAAATGCCTTTCAGGATTTGAATATTGTAGTGACGAGTTTAGATGTAGCTAACGGTCAGCTACCAGCCAACACGAATGCTATGCTCGGCCGAACTCTGTCTGGAATGCACACTTTGTCAACAGTAACATCTGCCGGTGGATTAACTTTTACGCCGGGGTTAACTATGGCATCTAGCACAATGGCCGGTGCTATGCCACCTCACCTGGACAAAATGGGTGCAAAAAAGAACCGAACTAGTAGCAAAGGTGCCAAGTCAATGACAACTCCAAATCAGGACAGTCGCCTATTCAGTTCATATCTACCCGGTATTCTAACAAGTAGTGGTGTGATAGTAGAAGGGACGGGCTTGCATAGTGCAGTTTCCCTCCCAACGGTTGTGAACAGTGGTCATATATCGTTAGCTGCCGTTGCGAACAGTAACATGTCGCCTCCTACGCAACCCAGTCCAACGACAACGCCTAGTCCTTTGTTTAGATCCGTAAGTGACATATTTTGATGCATGTCGTATAGTTCTGCATAAAAATTTACAATTAAGTAAACACTAAGTGATCATTGACCTCGGATTTATATGCAAAATGTGTATTCTTCACGTGCAGACTATGGTAAGACTTGGCTCGACAGGATTGTCTAGTATTCATTTGCAAGGGAATTAGTTTTATTCATAAGTTGTGAGAGATTGTCCAGACAGTAAAAACTTCCATGAGCCGTTATCCTGTTGTAATTTTCCTACGCAAAATGCTGCAAATTATCCCCCCTCCCCAAACGTGATGCTTCACTCTAGTACACGAAAAAAGTTAAAACACTAAATGCTGTTGGACTGTACAGTAATCTAAAAAGAATTCTGTAACTTAACCAAGTTTGTTAATGACGGCCACGCACCACAACCTTAGGAGTACCACTAAGTTACCGTTCTTGTTCAGTAGATAGGAGCATCAGAAGTTATAAGACTGTTCTTGTTCTTAAGCGGAAGTACATAGTTCTTCCAGTGTAAGGTAAGAGTATGAATTAATATCTTCCATCTTCTGAACAAGAATGGTTACTTGTGACAAACAGTGCAACAACTTACAATAATGCTCATGCTAATGATGTATGCGTTTTAGTTTGTTGGTACAGTGATACCTCTGCAGTATTTTCCACATGGGTCAAATGGGTGAAAACTTCCCGAACTAAAACGTGACTACGAATATAATGTAGCCATTCATAGATGTCATTTCTCTCTCCTAATCTTATCAGTACTTATTTCTCCGGCTATAAGAAGAGTAGCATTTTTGGGCTCGCATATTCCAAAGAACTAAATGGCTGTGATCATACGATGGCTGACTTTTAACAAGGTTTTCATAAGGCTTGGTATTGTATTTATTAGTTTAAATGTACTAGTAAGTTTACCTGGTACTGGATTCGAAGCTCTAAATTGTAATGTCTTGATTTTGGACTGCTTACTGAGTCCAATTTCAAAACACACCCACCCCCACACACATTCTTGCCTGTTTCAAACACAAATTTCTGACTAAAATTCTACCAAGATTGTACTCTTCTTGGATTTGTTTTTGGAATTGTGCGTATTATGCGTCGTATCAAATTTCAAACTATAATCTGAACTTTAATACAAAGTAACTAGACAAAACAAATCTCCGAAATAATAAAACGCCTGTATAATTGACAAATTAACCACACCCGCACTCTCACTTGCAGACATGGTCCAATTTAAACACAAATTGCGTTCACTTTCTGTAGTTACCAAGGAATAAACACAATCCTTGTTCCCTGGAATTCGCATTCAAATTAGCGCATAACTGCGTGCACTTTGTCAAGTTTAAGTGGCGGCATAGAGAATACACTTTCATTTAAGTGATGGCACGAGTAAGACACGGGGCACTGAATGGTTCAAAAGACTTTTT
>JAHWFP010256513.1:0-11283 GCA_023313725.1 Lithobius niger
TTTGATTATGTGTGCTGGTCTGATTACACTGAACGTGACCGCTTCAAATGATAGATGCACATCGAATACTACATCCAGTCTATCACATCCATGAACAGCATGAAGCATGGACATAAAAGTATTACCAGAAAGCTCATCAAATGTACGATTTTCACCATACTACTCCACACAATGCATGCTGCAGGAAACCATCCAAATCTTTTGTCCATTGCAGATGACACCGATGTTTTCGTCATCTATCTTGCTCTTAGTCACTACATACCAAGCAAAATAATCTTTATGCAGGGCACAAAGGCTAGTGTCAGACTTATTGATGTAACTAAACTTGCCGCAGCTATGGAAGAGATGTACATGGCACTGTTTAGGATTTCATCCTTGGATGGGATGTGATACCGTAAGCGCACTGGCCAGTCAAGGAAAACTTAAGGCACTGAAGATAATTTTACACAAAGCATTTGCCACCTTGGTGCATCTTTGAGACTCTCAGATGACGTCTTCAACACCATACAAGAGTTTGCCTGTCATCTACACTGCAACAATATAAAAGTTGGTAAAGTTAACGAATGGCAGTATCAACTGTTTCGCGCATGAAGAAGACACATGACATTTGGACAGTTACCACCCTGTGAAGATGCCCTTCTTCAGCATACTCGTGGCAGAAACTACCGAGCTGGCATCTGTAGAAGAAGCCTAGAAAGTTTCCCTGATGTGCCGAACGCAAACTCAGGCTCATAGGCGGATTGAGCAGGATGGACATTTGCTATCAAATGGATGGCAGTTTCTCCAGCTCCAAAGGTCGTAATGTTCCTGAAGTCCTGAAAGTGTACTCGGCCTTCAGACTGTTCGTGCTGGCCTTTAGACTCTTGCCGGCCTTTAGACTGTTCGTGTATATTGGACCACCTTAAATTTACAGCGGTCTGTAACTGCAAAGCTGCTCGATCAATGAAGAAGATGACGATGAAAAAGAGATGCAGTATAATATTGATTCGTGTGATAGCGATGCTTGTTCTGTTCTTGTTCAAAGAAACTTATATCATATTAATTAATGTTTGTATTTGTAACATAGGAAATGTTATGTAGTAAGATGTTTCAGTAGGAAATAAAAAAAAAATGTAAAATAACAAATATTAAACCAATGAATTTCCCTGTTCGAATTAACGAAATTTCATTGGCAAACATACACTGTTGTTTTGGCCGCAATCGTGAAAAACGCAATTTTCCTGTCGACAAACCCTCTGGTCGTGCTTCTTTGTGTTTCCTGGCCCAGAAAAGCAGCATAAAACGTCACACAACTGCTTTTAAAGACATTAGAAAAGATAATTAACATAAACTTTTGAAGGCCAACCGTTGACCGACATCTTCTGAATGTTTTCCGTTAAATTTCTCTCTTAAATTAACTTACAAAAGCTGAAGGTTTTGACCCAGGTTGTAGATATACGAAAAATTTCATTAGGAACAATTTAACCGAGAAGTATTTTTCGCCTAGGGCCTACTACTATTTCTGAGATACAGGCATACTTTAACATTTGGGTTTAACGGGCGGCCATTTTTCAAGATGGCCGCCAGAAAACTTTAACTGGGAATCTGTAATGTCCAGAAAGTGACTCCTTGCAACTCATCTATAGGACAATCTGAAAACCAAAGTGCTGTTTTGCCCCACCTAATGGTAGTCAACTCGAAATTTTTTAGACCTGGCTCATGGACTACTACACTGGTCACATAAATTTACATTTTTGCAACTTAAATTCTTCTTTTCACCTTTTAAACTCCTAGACGCAGCACCGTACAATCTTCGAGCAATATTAAGAAAATAGCGGTAAATTTAAAATGGAACAACTATTCCAGCAGTGCCGTTACTTTCATAACTAAAACGAGATCACGTGACCCTCATCAGCCCATTGGATGACGGAGAATCTGGAACGTGGATGCTGTGTTTAGAACGTGGGCAACGCTATTGAAATGGTGAACAAAGCGCCTTTACTCCCGGTTGGCCTTTCTGTATGGCTCAATTTTGCAACATTACTTCAGAGCCAGTAGCGTGCACAGATCACCGATACGACAGGGGCAACTTTTATAAGGCCATGACGACAAAATTGTTTGGTTTACGGGCAAGGTTCAAAATTGAAGCACCAGGCAACCAGGCATTTTATTTTATATTTTATTTAATTTAACTGCCCATATTTCTTTGTCACGTACCTAGCGCAAAGCTAAAAGAGTATGCAGGCAGCCTAAAAAGATACAATATTCTGCTAACATGGTATTTATGTTGTTTAGTATTAAAAATGTTTCAGTTTTTGCCAAATAACTTCTTAGTGGTTCGAGTTAGAGGCTTGAAATTAAATTCATTGGGAAGTTCGTTTCGAGCCGGTTAAAATGGTATACTGGAACGTCAAAAACGGTCAAAATTTGGCGAAAATATGAATTTCAGCAGGTGGACCAAGATTGAGATAAAAAAATTTGACCCGCGATAATTTATGACACCCGCACGCACCTGTAAACCAAACAATTAACTTTGCATGGCCTAATAGGGCACGCCCGAGATTTTTTTCCTGTGGCCCTTTTATTTTTGCTCGCCAGACCTTTTTTTTAACCGTTTTTTTAAGCTTGTCGTTCTATTTTATTCTTTTATGCCCCTTTCCTGGCCTTATTTTGCCGTTTTTTTTTTTGGCCTCTGGTCCTTTCACTGGCTGCGGCACCAGCGTTTATCGGCTCAGAAAATCAAAATGGAGCATATTTTTGTTTTTTTTACAAACAAGGGTATTTTTTTCTGAAAACGGCAGGGGCAATGCCCCCGTTTCCCCCCTCCAGTGCACGCCACTGTTTCAGAGGCGTGCAAATGTTGTTGAGAAACAGTTTCGTTCCATTCACTCTAACCTATGTAAATGTTGCAAAAGCTATTTCGTGCAGGATGCTCCAATACAGTGAGACGGAATGTCCTTTTAATTTTAAAATTCTAATCTTAACCGTCACCATTTTTCCCGTTTTGACTTGCCTTGCCTACCTTCTTGTCTCCGCCTCCGGGTTTGTGCGTGATGTTATCTACGGACCCGACTTTGGAACGCGTGGTCGTGAAATCGAGCTTCTTATTTTCCACAGTGATTTTTCCTCCTCCTGGTTTGTGTTTCACGTTCTGGAGAGATCCGATTTTCGATTTGACCTCTCGGACGTTGGGAGAAGGACTCAGACCCACTACGATCTTGTTCATGGGGACTTCTACAAAGAAAAAGGAAAGAAGAGTAATTAAAAAATAGGTCCACACCTTTGTCGTGAAAAATACGTGCTTAAAGGTGCCTATTCACCGAATAACAGGATGCAGCATCTAGCGCCGTCAACCATTCATTATTTACTTCTATGTAGACACTTGATTTCAACAAGCGACAGAAGCAAAGAAATTTCTTTTTACACAACCAACAAGCCACGTGCATCCTTAATTATTGAATGTAAAGTTGGTGCGTTCACGTGCACCAGGGAGCAAGCGGTCAAGGTTAACGATGTCACTGTCGCTGCTAGATGGCTGTTGCTGATCAAGCGGTTCACAATTTTTGTTTCGAAACAGTCGACATGTAGAAAAAAGTGCCAGTGATGTCGTTAGGCTTACCTTTACCACTTGCTTCCTGGTGTCCGTGGGCGTACCACTTTACACTCAAAATCAAGGGAGCACGTGGCTTGTTTGTTGCGTGAAAATAAATGTGTGTGTTCCTTCGCCTGTTGAAAGTAAAGGCTAGTCAGAACTAGATAGCGGCTAAGGGCTGCAGATATGCTGCAGCTTGTCATTTGGTGGCAATCCCCCCTTTAAGCAACCCGTAAGTGATTGGTCAAAACACTACAATTTGGCTCTACAAATTACTCTACAAATTAGCCACTTTAAAAAAAAAAGTAATATCATTTTCAATACGTTTAGCATTTTACGGCGCATTTTCTTTTCACTGGCGATGGGCAGTGGCGTCGCTATGGTACGAGGTTGGGGGAGGGGGGGGGAAGGAAGCGGCCCTATTTCCCCCTCCCCCCCTCCCGACGATTTCAGCCTTCCCCCTTTCTTTTATTCCAGGCACAATCCGATACATCTAAAATACATTACCGCCGTCACTGCGACAATAAACCATTTAATTGTTTTAGTTTAACATTATTCCCCCCCCCCCCTCCCCCGGTAATGCTCGAGTATGTTCGATTCAGCATCAGAGCCATCTTAGATCTAGGCGCCAATCGTTTTGCCAACTAGTGCATCATCACAAGAAAAAGATTGAAAGTCCGCCATTTTAAAGATTATCGTTAAGGTGGGTGTATTCTGTAGTGCAAAAGTTCGATCACTTAGGCGTCGCTGTTCGTCGCTGCTGTTCATCGTGCTTTATTACTGTTGTTGTTTGACGCGCGCCCAGAGGGACAATTTGCTTAGTATATTCCGTCGGAAATTTCTAGGATATTTTACATGCTACAATCGACATGAGCGCGAGCATGGCCGCAGGAAGCGGTACGGCTGGTGCGGCATTTGCCGTACCACTTTTCGGCACACAAGTTGTAAAATACCATATATCCAAACACTCACACAATGCGTCTGCTGTTGTCAAACTTTTGAAGCTGCCCTGTAACACGCACGTGGCTTTTCTGCCCAGCTTTAAAGACCATCTGTCTGTCCTGCTAGCATAAACCATGGAACTTCTTATGTACTACCACGTAATGTAATAGTATACAAGTCCATGTATAAACTAACGCAACTTTTATTTTCCCCCACCCTACGAAGGACAATGAGCTTGACAAGAGAAGGGGGTTTTGGGGAAAAAGAGCCAACTCCGAATGTAACTTTCTCAAATGAAAGTTTTTAAGTCACTAATGACAGAATAGGGAACATCGCTATATACATGGAGGGAGGGGGGGGGGGGGGGGGGAATCCGGGGAACCAATTACTTATTACGTGCTTCGTACATAAGGGTAAGGTTCTAAAATGACCTGACGTAAATAAAAAATAAATCATCAAGTAAAGGGTAAACGAATCAAACAGACTGGAATTAAAAATAGGCTTTGTTAGGATACACTATATCAGAGAAAGAAATAAAAGCACACTACCCCGCCTGGGACTCAAACACAGGACTTCCCACCGATCTTCCCACAGGACTTCCCACCGATCTCATGTAATTTGGATACACTAACAACTTAAATAAACATAAACATTTGCCTCCTTCCCATCTAAATCTTACATTTAATAGCACACAGTAGCTTCATGGCCGACATTGGAGGGGAAGGGGGTTCTGCCTGGGACCCTGCTTGCAGAACTACATAGTGATCCACTAGACCCCCTGCCAGATTTAGTTACGCCGTACCACTTTTAAGTTGCTTCCTACGGCCCTGAGCGAGAGACATCACAGGGCCCTTTTCTTCCCGAAGATGTCAGGGGTGGCTGAGGCCAGATTCGAGCCCGGGACCTCTGGCACAAGAGACGGCCATGCTAACCATCAGGCCTCTCACCTTGCCCAACGTACTTTGAAGTCTTAGTCGGATGGATTAGCTCGGCGAAAGAGCTTGGCGATTGATATCACGATTTCACACGGCCGAAGAGCTTGGCGGGAATCCTTAACGAGTTTTGTTTTTAGATATGAAATGTTTTTGGTCCAAATTGATGAAATCCATTTCTTTTCTTAGCAGTTATGAGATGGAAACACCAATCTAGTTTTCTGGTCCATTTTTGTTGTTGTTGGCTTTCGTTAGATTTTGAGGACAGTCACCTTTTTCATACGATTAGTATTTCTTATTATAGTACTGCAGTATCTCCTAGCAAATACACGGATTTATTTAATGTTCAGTATGGCATTGTTGCTCAATAACAATGTTGAAAACAATGTAAAACAATCAATTTGGTCGTTTAGAGGTCCCTGGCCCTTGAACTACTTGACCAGTTAGAAGAGGCCTTATGAAAAGGGCTATTGTATCTTACCTCTTCCAAGCGTATGCGGGGCCCTGGCGGTAGTTACGGCTACTAATACCTCTGCAAATGCTTTGTCTTCGAAGTAGCACGGAGGAAAAGAATTATCAGCGGTATTAGTAGCCGCAACCATTGCCAGGGTTTCGCGTGGGCTTGGAAAAGTTAAAGTGCAATATCTCGTTAATTTTCTAATCGCTGGTACAGTATTCCTTAAAGGCTCCTGAATAAACTGAAGCAATTACTTCAGCTACGTCTACTTCATCATAGCACTATACGCGGCCAGTATAGTACGGTGGCGTTAAGTGCATTACGAAACCCCCTCAACCCCCCCACAAAAAAAATTGGGGCTCTCTTCGGGAACACAGTGTTGTAACATTAACTCAAACGTATGAATATGTTGTAAAGCTATTTACGCGTGGGAGATTCGAAAATAGGGCGAGGCCATGGTCTTTCAAGAGAATGCCAACTCTAACGAATTCGTTGGCACGTTTCACGCGTGAAACTGAGCGTAGAAAACCGTTTTGCGTATTCGTTCAACACATGTAAATTATACATAACCCACTGAACCTGTTGGTTTGTATTCTCTCTCCGATCAGAGGCAACGAAGAGGGAATACAAATCAATATACACTCATACAATCAAGGAAAATTGGAAATAAGCCATCAGCAGAAATCATACACTAAAAATAACGTAGTTCAGTAAGCCAGTGGGCAAATGACCACATCGATAAAGGCGGTAGGTATGGAGGTGATCTGGTGATGCACTGTTTCCCAGCTCGAATCCGCGGGTAACGTTACTTGAATGAAACCCAAGTGCACAAAGGTGGCTTACTGTACTAGGTTATCTCTAGTGTACGATTTTCGCTGATGGCTTATTTCCAATTCACCTTTATTATTTACAGCGCTTTATGTCTATTTATTGTTCAACACTGAGCTACCAACATTTACCAACCTATTCTATTCAGGGGAATATCCGTTTTCTACGCATGAAACATTTTCCAAAAAAAATTCTGTTTGACATCGAGGATTGCGGATATTACGTGATTTAGGAAGCCTCTTCTTTGCGTTGCCTACGTCAGACTCAAGCAAAGTTAAAAAATGTAATAAAAACACATTTTACGTAGGAATGGGGAAAAGTAATGGCCATCAAGTGCACATAAAATTGACAGTTAACAACGTTTCAACTCTCAAGATCGGAGTAGTTTTCAAGTAGGACAGCAAAGTTAAAAATGAAAAAGTTCAAGCAATTCGACAAAACTCTATCGGCATACAACTCATCCCAAGATTGCAGATAGACTTAGTTCGCTACCCTGTCCTCCACTTCTCATTCTGTCTGTAATCTCAGGGCGAGTTGTTTGCTGACAGCAACCACATTCTGTCGAATTCTGTTGACCTTTTTATTTGTTGTGTGTAATCACTTTAAACGACTTCGATTTTGAAGTTAAAACGTTGGTAACAATCAAATCCACGTGCACTTAAAAAGCTTTTTAAATTACATTTTTACTCAAATACAATAAGAATGTGGTTCGATCACGAAATGCCAAACAGACCCCCTCAGATGTTCTTCATCCTATCGTCGTTAAAAAATGTACGAGTTATTTGAAAAAAAAAAAAGCTCATTTGAAAAAAAAGTCATGATTTTTGCAGAACTGTCATGACTGTATAAAAAAATTCATGACTTTTTCAGGGATGTGAGGAAAATATGCCTAGCAGACACCCTGTGTAGTGTTCCATTTAAGTTTTTAAGCACTTTTCCAGGCCTGGAATTTAATTTTTATTGTCCAAGGCATTTCCAGGTTTTAGGACCTGTTCGAACTTGTGTAAATGCGTCACTGTAAACACGTGTAGCTAGAGCAGAAACGACCCTTTTAAGCAAACCTTAAAAAAAGTCAGTTCGGCGAAGGGAAATAGAAGCCAGTCCACTCTGGTGTTGGAATCCATTTTACTGCTCGTAAATGTCTCGTGTAGGTTGAAATAGTGCCTTTAGTGCTTGCGGAGTTCCAAGTCGAAACGCCTCCATCGCAATACTGTAACTTCAATATTTTGTTTTATGATCAGTGTTGAATCAGTGCGTGAAGTGGCTGAAGCATGAACAAAAAAAAAAATAAATAAATAAAAACGGCCAATAATGACTTCATATTTCAGTTTCGCGTTCCGTAGCACGAGGCATCTTGATTTAATGCAGATGTTCGAAAAGCAACCCCTTTTTTCTAAGATGGGCTGCCTAGCTGAACACCTTAGTAAAATAATGCGCAGTGTGCGCTACAACACAATTTTCAATTTAAAAGATTTAAAAAGCACTGAGAATAGTTGAGTTAGGCCGGCCTTAAAAAGTACACAACCAAGACTGTTAGCACAACATTCTTTTGGGGATAGATGCACTGCTTTAAGTGGGAATAAATAAAAGCCGGTATGTCAAACTTTAAGACTTATTTTTTTTGGGCATTATTTCACCACTGTTTGTTTTCCGACCCTGAATCTTTGGTTGATGTTGGGGGGCGAGGGGGTGGGGTTGTAAAAATAAAAATCACAAAGCTGGGTTTCTATAGGTACTTGATTTCAAATTTCACAAAATACGAAATAGGTGCAGAAACGATCAAACAACTTTGTACCGCCATTTACCGAGTCCACAACTGAATTTGTTTCCGTTTTCAACCAATAGTAATATGATTACGTAAGAACACGAGTATGGTTCTATTTTGTGTACTTGGTACGGTTGCCGTCAAACAAGCTACAAAACCGAGATTGACATAATTTACACCATAGGTGGATTTCGCTAACAGCTCTACAGAAAAGAAACACAGATACGGTGCCTTGTGCAATGATCACCGACGCCACCTTGTGCCGAAATCAAGAATTGAAGAAAGTAAATAAACGCGGGGCTAAGCTCCGCAGGAGAAATCGGTTGGTTAATACTTCAACACAAGGCAGCAAGCAAGAATTACGATAAAATTGAATGAAACATGATTAAATACACCGTAAACACAGCATTAAACATATCAGCAACAGCTAACAAATGAATCCAATTGTGTTCGAACTTTGACGGATGGTATGCCTATTCCTTAAGTCAAAAAGGGGCGGTGGTTGCAAAGATATCGTGAAGAGGCGGTATGCCATACCGTCACATGCCGCCCCACTTCGAGCACTGGATTGCACCCTCTTTTGAAGTGTGCTTAAAGAATCAAATTATAGTAAATTACAAAAATTTACACAATTATCAATCATAGCCAGCAACAAAGCGCACAGTAAGACAAGTGAAATTAATTAACAAATGAACCTTAGCTCATAGCCTGAACAGAACAGGCAAGGAATAGGGAGCTAGGATGAGTTGACTTTCTTCCTGCGAAACGTAGGCTAGTAAAGAGCAGATGTTGCTTTGTTGCTGGGTATTTCTGGGATGCTGGGGCGGGGGGGGGGGGGATTGAAGTATTTCGAGTTTTTAAATGTTGTGGAGAAGTTCGAAATGGTTTTTGATTGTAGGCTTTGGTCTGCTGGCTGCTCCAGGAGAGTTCAGATTCCTTTTTCTGCTTGAGGAACATGAGTAGAATAGAGGTTCCTTCGCGACTGCACAAGACGTCTACGCAAGCCCGTTCACCAAGACTTGCGTAAAGGCTACTCCACCTATACGGGGAACAAGCGTAGGCAATGATTGACACCAAATATAACAAGTATAGATAATTTATGAGGGCCAAACTAAGCCTTTGCCCCAAAAACAGTATGGGAAAAGGAAGAAATGGAATGTAGTATTTGACATCTCGTGTCCCGCAATCCATGTGTGATGCAGACACAGAGGAGATGGGGACGGGGTGGGGCAGAAAATAAAGTGAAATACAAATCGGGGTCCGAGAATTCTATTAAGGATTCTAGGAAAGGGGTGGGGGTGATGCTTTAAGTCCGCTCTGTTAAACATCTTGTTTTCATCAACATTTTACTCGTAACTCTGAGTCAATCTAAAAATGTCAATATGCTTACTTTGGAATATAGAAGCCATTATACACGACGCACAATAAGCACAATTCCAAAAGTTTCAAGAAAAATAAATTCAATCTTAGCGAATTTTCGATACGATATGATGCTGGAGATGTAAAACACAGCCGACTATCTTCATCAGGCACTATTCCCAACTCACAACCGCACCGTCAAGTCCTAGCTCATTCGAATTTTGGCGCTTCAACTTGGCCTCCGACATTCGCAAGGTAGTCATTTTTTGCAAAGCCCGTTACGGTGCTTCTATACGGCACCCGTTATTTGGAAGGCCGGTTTACCACTTCTTTCTCAGACGGTCCCGAAATTCATTACGCAGCAGAAATTGGATTGCTGGGTTAGAAAATTCGCCAAGATTGAATTTGTTTTTCTTAGAACTTTTGGAATTGTGCGTTGGATATCCCCCCCACTTTCCATGCGCGACCACCGGTTACACGTCATTTCTTGGTCCACCTTTACTGTTGTCGCATGTTTGCACACATAATCTGTCAATTTGCAACCTAAAATTTCTTTGACCATTCTATATTTTTAGATTTTATTTCATTTATTTTCTGGCTTAGAAAAACGACAACTTATTTAATCAACCTTCTCACTGAAGTTTTCGGTTCCCATTTATGTTTAACCTGGGTCATTCTTGATCAAATCTTTTGGTTTTCCCGACTTGCTTTCTTGTCATTTTTTAGAGTAATGACAATATCTATTCATTTCGGAATTCAGCTGGAGCTAGCTGCAAGGGGCACTGCATATACGTGGAGGTAAAACAGCATAGTTTGTCAAGACACTGCTGTGAGAGCAATTTCTTGGACGTAAAAAAGCTCAATTTGTTCGATTTGTTAGTAGCTGTTAAAATTTTCAGCCAGTGGAATCTTTTTTCTTCTGATTTACAACCTTAATGTATGTTTCGAAGCGTAAGGGATTGGACGAAACAACATTTTATAGGCCTAAGAAAAATCCGTTCTCACAGCAGTGGCTTGACCAAGTATGCCGTTTTACCTCCACGTGTAATAATAATACTAATAAAACATTTAAAAGCCAGAAAGTAGAGTTGTAAGGACAGGGAAGGCAGTAAAACACATCCACCTATACCGAATCCTAATTTAAAAAGGACGGGAAACCCGATCAAGAAAAAACGCCTAGGCTAAAGTTAAAAACCTTCGATAAACATTCAGACTTCGGATATGGTTACGTTTAGAGACCTATACAAGAGAACAATGTTTTCTAGTAACAATTCTTACCGTGACGCAATAATAGAAGTTTTAACTGGTGTTTGTTCACATTTCGTTTGTCGTTTTGCATTATAAATTCGTTGTTTCAGTTTCGTAATTGTAGGGAAACTGAATTTCTTTTACGTCGAGCAGTTTAGCGAAACACGTGTATGGTGTAAAC
>JAHWFP010256513.1:16013-33523 GCA_023313725.1 Lithobius niger
TCCCTGATTTTTCCATGTTATTCCATACCAATTCTGACATTATTCCCAGATTTAGTTTTCGGTCGAAGGAAGGTGTAGTATAGGACTAAAACATTTTTTTTTCACATTTCACTCAAGTTAACTGCAATAATGCCCTAATTGGTGTTGGTAAACAGTAGGACAGCCATAATTTGAACAAAACTAGAAGCGCACTTAACACGAAAAGTCCCGTATTATTTAGTCCTAAGCAGTTTTCGCTTTATCAGAAAGGAAACAAAAAAGATATGAAGTTTTAATTGACGTAAAGTGAAGGTTTTAGAAGTAAAAAAATTAAATTCGAAAAGCTCTTCTTTTTAGATGAAAAAGACTTTCCGGAAAAGGTTGAAATTCTCTGACTTTCAGTGTATGTTTATCAAATTCCCTGATTTTTTTTCATGAATTTTCCAGACTTAATAAATTCCCAAAATTTTCCAGGTTTTCCAGATAGAACGCCACCCTGTTAAAACACACACCCAAATAAGTGTTCAGTCGCGCAAAACTATGCATATTTTTCAGTTTGAACTATAGCCATATCGTGAACGTTTCAATCACGCTATTAACGTCGATCCATGGTTCATATTTGATGCCCAGAGCAAACACAAAATTGATGTATCGATTATAAGAACCCAAACTGACTGCAGTTGCAGTTATTGATGACAATTCGTTCATTTCATTCTTCATAATATCCGAAGTTCATATACAGTAAAAAATAATTTGGTTTCCATTGAAAACTTTTGCTGTACGTGGAAATCGCCCGCCTTGCTCGCTCAATTCGCGCACCTCCGAGCTGCAAAAACGCGAATGTTTGACCATCTTACGTGTTCCGTGCTAAAACCAGTTTGAAGCCAACCAATTTTGAGATTTGTTGGTTGTGTTGCCGATACTAAGCACGATGCACACCGTGTCGTCGTTTTAGGTTATTGTTTTTTTTTTTGGAATTCAGTTTCCATGAACAGTCAATGTTTGATCATACTGACGTCACGAAACAGATTTCAGACCAGTTTGTCGCGTGGAAGGTCAATAAATCAAGTTATAGCGATAAAATAGGCCAGTTGGAAACGTAATTTAATGCTCTTTCCTTTCGTGTTACTTTCATGTTCGTATTGGGCTTTAAGATAGAGCATCAGGCGTATAAACCTTCACGCACGTCAGCCGATACATGCACATCATGTTTTTAATAATGTAGAATACATCAGGATATTTATTGCGTGTGTAGCCAGTGCAGCTTGACCCGGGGGGACCATCGGTCAGTTTAATGAGTAAGGATAGCCAAATTTCTCGAGTATCGAATTGATTAGTCCGGCCATCTTTTACCTTTTTTTTTAGTATTGGTTTATGTTAACTAGCGTTTGACCAAATCAGTAGTTTTAATTTGCAGCCAATATGTTGAAAGAAATATTGGACCGTGGCCGAAACTCGGTCCAGCATCAGTATACTTACGAGATCTATCAACCAGCGCCTTTGTTGACTGCGACCATCACATGAAAATCAATTTTTTAAATTCCATATAAGGTGGCTGCATTGTGTAGTAAAACGATTCGCCAAGTTGGGCGTTGTACACTGTTAAACATTTTTGTAAAATAACGATACAAAGAACTGGTAATTTGTAATTTTAACCGTGAAATTGTAGGCGTAGTTCTAAGTCGTTTTAAGTTATTCTAAGTAGTTTAAGTCGAAAAAACTCAGATCATTAAAGTGTGCGGTGCGCGGCCTATCTTGGTTCGCCGCAGAACGAACACAGATAATCGATTGTATGCTTTACAGCAGAGTGCCTTGTTGATATCCAAGATGGTTACAAAAACAATGGCGGCCGTCGATTAAAGCCGCCCTCTCCAGGAAGACGTAGTCGCTCGTAAAATACGCCGCGCACACAATACGTATGACACACATGTTCGCATGTCTAATCATTAGGCTGTATAATGCATCCGAAGATCAGGGTTAAAATAACTGGAAACAGGTCACTAGTTTTTACACCATAATCTTAGGGAAATTTTTAACAGTGTCATCCGTCATATCTTGGAAAAGGTCATAACATAGCATAAAATGGACGATGGCCGAAGAAAAACTTATTTAGCCCAATAGGCGAAATAGCTAAAGATTATATAGTTCAAAGATTGTTTAGTTTCATTACGTAGATCAAAGAGTTTCTTGAAGGATTCTACAGAGGATTCTAAATCGATCATAATTTAGAATCGGGCTACAGCTCCCTCTCTAATTAGATTTTACTAATGCGGTAGGCCTGAAGCAAAGCGTCTAAAACGATGATTGTCGCTGTGCTGTGGATAAATCTTGAAAGAATGGTTAATAGCGAATGCAGAAAAGTATCATTAACCGTAGCATTAGAGTCGGGACGTTAAGATAACTACTTGGCGCACTTCGAATATCGCCTGTTTTGCCTACAAGATTGGTGCACCCTGCTAGCACAGCGATTTCAAGCGAACCCAAGCATGACGACAAGACGTAGTTGGAGATTCGCTCAAACAAACAGCTCATTCCCTACTTTTCGGTTGCCGTGGTACTGGAAGGGTGTGGAGTGTGCACCCAGTAGACGAGATTTCCTTTTAGATTCTTCTTGGTGTATTGTATACTGTATTACATATTGTTTGCAGGAAACTGACTGTTTGAAGCCGCATTTCGTTCCACTACGAGTGCAAAAAAACGCAAATATCCCACTCTTAGACTCTTAACAGTTAACTGTCTAAAGTCTACAAGTGTGATATCCGCATGCTTTCGTACTCGTAGTGCAAGAAAAAGTGGCATCATACAGTCAGTTTCCTGCAAACAAAATGTGGAACAAACTATAGCAGTAATCAAAAACAAGAGGGTACCTTGCAGGCACCAAGAGAGAAGACAGGCCAGACGTAGTCACTCGATGATAACATCAACTCATTCTCCCGAGTTTAACGCAGTATTAAAGTAAACATTTTTAAATTTTGTTTAAAGTGTACACTCATTTTATTACGAGCAGAGCCTGACTACCTCCCCCCCCCATCAAACCACTCTTATTGAAAATTGAAGCCGAATTTGTTTACGTTATAGATTTAAGCGATGCGATGCGATTGTCAAGACACAAGTTTCACGCATGGCAGAAGGAATTAACAGCACAATCAAAAGAAAGAAACAAAAGACGCAAGGAAATGGATTAAAATTACTCGTGAATGCGAAATAAATCATCCGAGCAATAAAAAGTTTTCAAAACGACGACTCGCAGGAACAAAGGACCTTGGTTCCTATGCAAGAGGAACTAATTAATTAGCGATCGCCAAAGGCAAAAGCCAAAGCAGACAGCGAAACCGGAAACAGAAGAAAGCGAATCAGAAACGAATGGGACTTCAGACGAGAGACCAAAAAAATAAAAGTTTCAATCAGAAAGTTCGGATTTCGAGCACAAAAAAAAGCTACTATTTTTAAAACTTTTCCTGACTCAACGATTTCGTATAGATAATTAAGAAAGCTGAAATGAAACGAAATGTATACGTACCGTACGTTTTAACTCTCATTTCTAAGCTTCAAAGGACGTAATTTTAAGACCAATATTGTAAAAAAATAAAAGAATTGTAAAATCAAATTTAACTTGTGATCGACCAGTATAGGACTCAACGACCATCAAATTAAACAATTTTGCTGCGAATTCGAGTTTAAAAATAAAGTGAACTCCATTAAAAATTCTCTTTAAAATGCCTTCAGAAATTCTTATTTTTTTGTGCCTTAAAAGGAAAAGAAAAAAAGAAAGAAAGGCTGATACCCATTTAAATAAAAGGCAAAATAACATTTGTTTCCTTATTTTAAATATGGCTTAACCGCCTCCCTTTTGAGTTAAAATTTTCTCAAAAGTCACCATCTACTCAAAATTTATAAAACCGGCAGAATGTGAGTTGTCATATAGGGGAAAACCCGTTTATTCCTATATGACAAAACGCCTTCCCCGATTTTCCCCCTTCATTTTTCATAGAACATATTGTAAAACAACACATTGCTTATCCGAAAAACGTATTCCACCGATTTTCCTTATTGTTTTTATCGAAGATATTGTAAAACAACACATTGCACAGCCGATAACCTCTTTATTTGTGTATTTCTTAAATACAATTTCGCTTTAATAGTTACGACACGAATCATCTACACATTAAGAAAAGAATTGTTGAGTTTTGAGACCTACTTCCTTTCTTCCGAACCCTTTCTCCAATTTTTTGACGCCACCATGTCGAGAGTAGTTGATGGACACACAAATAAATAAATGAATAAATAAAACACATTGAACGATTTTAATGATGCAGGATGTTAAGAGGTTTTTCTAGGATTTAGTCGTGGGTTGTGAAGTAAGTTCGTAGGCGCTTGTTTATTTTTTTTTTATTATTATTTACTCTGGTGGGACGCGTTTCTTCGTTACAAGTCATGATTATCTAATCTCGTTTCTTTTTCGTCTATTTACAGAACGTGTACGGATTAAACGAGTGATTTTGAAACTCAAAACCTGCTTTCATTCGTCACGACTGTATTCTACAGTAATTCTATGGTAATTGTTAGAACATAGGCACATTAATGCCCGGAGGGGGCACACAAATCGACCTCAGTGTTTGGGTCGATGGACACCCGCCTGCTGCTCATTTTATTGGGGTTCTGGGGAACACATCGCGAAGCTCGCGTTCCGATTTTGGGCTTAGGGGGTATTTATGTCGCAGCTAGAAGAATCTAATCTCAAAAAGGACGTGCACATGCCCCCCCCCCCCAGGGCAGGGACAACTTAGGGCGCGTTTACGCAGTGACTCGCCTTTGCATTCTCGCAGCTAGAACTCAATCACGATGGCAAAGGTGACATTGCCATGGTAACAACGCTAAATGGATTAGCTAAATCCGACATCGTTTGAGTAAATATTTGCAGTTTTATAATCCGTGCCAATAATATAAAGAATTCCTCATGACGAAACAATTTTCCCAAATGCTTCTGAACTCACGTTATTTGCTGGTTTCGTTGCGAGGTGGCAGACATAAAACCACCGCCATGTTGGAATTTGAGGTGATTTCTAGCTTCTAGCTGCGAGAAAGCAAAAGCGAGCGGTTGCGTAAACGTGCCCTTACTTTGTTTTTTGGAGCCTTTTTTTAATTTAGGTGGTGTTTTCACCTCTTTTTACCCCTCATTGCCCCACTCTTTCTGAGCCGTTATTGTCCCTTTTTTGGCCTTTTTTTTTGCCCTTTCACACACCATCACTCCAGCAAATGTCGGCCATTTTTTTTTTAAAAAAAGGGCACTTTGCCATGAGGGCAGGGGCCAGCGCCCCCCCCCCCCCACCCCTCCCCCGCTACCAGTGTGTGCACGTCCATGTATGTCAAATGAATGTCACAGGGTGTTCACGTGACGACTTATTCAACTTGGTGAGCTACACTTTCAATTATAAAAAAACATTTGTTGATATCATTTATGATTCCCGTTTTAAACAATGAAATACCGGAGTACATTCTGGGACACCCAGTAATATTCTAATGTAAACAATGTAAGAGCCATGCATTAAGCCTCAATTTCGTCCCCCCCCCCCCCAAACCCCAATGCATGCCTTGGCAACCAATTGCACTGCTCGAGCCCTTGGTAAATATTATCTTGTGCCCTATTCCAAACGCCCGATTCAACCGACCAGCATTCGATGGGTTTTCATCCTGCAAATATTGGTAAATATAATTAGAATTTATTTCCCGCAACTTTCTCTTCTCCCCAATCCTCCCAGTTCTAGTAACACCACCCCCCTAACTTTCATAAATTTCATCCCCGTCACAATCAAATCAGGAAGGAGGATCTTTATAAAGTCGGGCGAGCACTCATATACTACCCTGCTATCTTGTAAACATCCTGAAAAATAAAAATACCATCCGTACAAAGCCAATCCTAGCGTTTTTATGTCTATTTCGTCTTGTTTTACGTCTATTTCCACCTGCCATCACCATTCTACTAAGTTCCAAAATGCGTCCATCCAAGGTTGGTATTTGCCTAATTACTAGCTAGCTAATTTCACGAAAATAAATTCTTCCATGTGGTGCAACTTTGCAGATTGGTATAGGTTATCCATGGAACTTTCCTTTTGCTAGTAGGGCCTATTGGGATTAGGGGAAGTGTAGGTTCAGAGTCCCCAGTCTATCTCAATACATTAAGGGCAGAATTACGGGATTTTCTTACAACAATGAATTAACGAAAACAGAATTCCGCAGCACAATAACAACAGCACGAATGAAACTTGTTGCTTTTTTTCGTTGCTAAATATGTGAGTTCGGTGGATTTCTCAATAAAGCTAAGACACACGTAAACCTACTAATGGTAACCTACACGAAAACCAAGAAAAAAAACACTCGTAAAATTTGATTTTCGGCTTTTTACCACGTAATTGCCAGGAAGAAAAATGGATTCTATCGATTTGGAACAAAGGGACGCGGTATCTCCCCAAAAACAAAACGTATTAAAGATTCCCGCCAAGCTTTTTGGCCGTTTGAAGTCGTGACATCAAATGTCAAGCTCATTCGCTTTATAGTTAATCCCACCGACTAAGACTTCAAACCATAATGAAATCCTGAAAATAAAGCAATTTTCAAAATTTTCATTTAACCTTCGAACTATTACTCGGTGGGATTAACTTGACGGAAGAGCTTGGCGTTTGATATCACGACTTCAAACCGCCGAAGAACTTGGCGGGGAATCCTTAACAAGTTATGGTTTTGCGAGTGCATGTTCCTTTAGGAGGAATTTTCTATCTTGTTGTCACGGAATACGACTACACGAATTGAACCAATTACCTTGTTTCGTGGTGTGTAATGGGCTTTTAAGCAAAGGCTTGTAAGCCTCCCTTCTGGTGTTGTCATGTTTTCAACACAGGCTAACGTAAAAGGAGTACAAATTAATATTAGCCTTAACTAATTTAAGGCCGGTTCTTAATGTAGGCAGTTTTTAAAAGTTTTATAAATGCTCTCCATAATGCAAGTCGCGCGAATCAAATCGACATTCAGCAAGTTTCTAGCAGCCGTCTCTAGTTATTCGGCTGCTGCTGCTTACACTGTTTGTGGTTAAAGTGAGAGCGTCTTTTCCGTGCATCTTCTAGGCTCGTATAGGGCAGTGACACGACGTAGTATTATTGTATATAACTCTATGGTGGCGCCAGTTACTGGGTTAGCTGCAAGGTGCACTGGTGGGGGAAAAGAAGAGCGTCTTACTGAAGCCAATGCTATTACAGTGGATTTCTTAGGCCTAAAACGGGCGATTTTTGTCGATTTGTTGGCAGTTGCTGACATTTTTAAGCAAGTGGAATCTTTACAACCTTGTGGCATAACGGGTTGGAGAAAACAACGGGTTTTTAAGCCTACAAAAACCGCTCTCCAAGCACTGGCTTGACTAGAAATGCCGTTGTTTAACCCACCATTTCAATCTAGTGCCCCTTGCAGGTATCACTCTGTCGCCAATATGACGTCACTTGACGCTGCTCTATACGCTGTACAACATAGGCCTATATTTAAAGGCGCCGGTTCACCATTTCGATAGCGTTGCCCATATTCTAAACACAGCATCCACGTTCCAGATTCTCCGTCATCCAATAGGCTGATGTGGGTCACGTGATCTCGTTTTAGTTATGAAAATTCGCGGCGCTGCTACGAAGTGTTGTTCTTTTTTTTTTTTAATTTATCGGTATTTTCTTTATATTGCTCAAGATTCTACGGCGCTGCATCTAGGAGTTAAAAAGGTGAAAAGACGCCTTTTAACTTCATTTTTTGTATGTTTTTGTTTTTGTTTGTTTGTATTTGTGTAGATTTCTGGTACCGGTTTAGTGACACGTCCTTCATAACGAAGCCAACGTAAAAAAAAAAGGAGACAAATGCGAAAAATTCGAAACTCCAAAAGAAAATGAACCCATTAAGTCCTTTTGGGAGACCAAATGCCGCACAAGTCGGTGGCAAGCCATCATAAAACTGCTAAAACGTTTCCCTGCTGTCGTGGGGGCCTCTAACGGGAAACGTATTAATTAACACCAAACAAAACAAGACGCGAAAGTTGCGACGTGAACCACCCGTTAAAAGCTTCCGTTATTGTCGTTTCGCTGATGTTTTCAATTAAAACTTAATTAAATTCTAAAATGAAAGTTTACCAAGAAACTACAGACGCCAAGGGGTATAGTGCATGGCAACAGGTAAGTTTTTTTTTGTGTGGGGTGTGGGCGTCCGGGTTTAAAATGCAGTATGCAGCATGGAGATAAGCTACAGACTTAAGTAATAGGAGAAATTCGCGATATAATTGAAATTTAAAGCAGAGATGCACAAAGACCAAGGGCCTACCGAAGGATACTAGGCTGGAGGGGAGACTTCCACACAGCCTACTCTAAACGGTTCCGTGGTACGAACGCACGCGTTACTAGCACAAAAGCAAATTTCGTATTTTCGAGCGCACGCGACCGTAAAGGTCTCTCCAGACAGAAGAAAATTTCGTGCGAATCAATGCGCGACTACGTGCCTACAAGGTCAAAACTGCCGCAATCGTATGGTTGGTGATGCGTTAAGGACCAATATTGAAGTCTTTTTTACACCATACTACGTCGCCGTGCCGCCGCGAGCAGCCAGTCTGGTTAGGGCTTTATGAACCGTGCATCGAGCGCACAGAACCGCCTGCATGTCAAAAACTCCACCGGGTGACGTCGTTTTTATCCACTTCGCGAAGTTCTGTTAATAATCAGCTGAAACCTGTTCGTTGCTTTCAGTGTATAATTAAGTAAGTTTATTCCAATTAAAAATGGAACAGTAACTCACAAGAGCACAGGCTCCCGTGTGAGATAATTAAAAATACGTCAATTCGGAAAAGCACCATTTGTACTACAATATGGAAAGACAGCAAATAGTAACTACAATAGGTTCATAAGAGAACAGGGACATAAAAAACGAATAAAAGGTTAACAACATAACAAAACATTGATAATTAGCTCATTATTTAAAAAAAAGGATTCCGTATCATCCAAAGACAGTAGCCAATCATACGTTAGCCTCTTTAAAGTTTTAAAATTGCTTGCCTTCTTGATAATTTTTGGCAAAAGGTTGTACAATTTCGGCGCCAAAAAATAACTGGACTTATGCAGTTTTTCAGTGTTAACTTTCGGTTGGGTAACTTGCATTGCAACTTCATTCCTGGTAACGTAAATAGTAGACAACTGATCTACAACAAACGTTTACGAATGTATAACGAATACACTATGCTAGATTACTTGATACTTAACTTTTAGAGTACAAAGTTTGCATTTTAACTTGCGAAGTTGTTTTATTTTTAATACGCGGTTGTTAAAGTTATTTTGATGAAAAATAAAACCACTGCTGATAATCTGTTACACAAGGTACTTTTTTTTTAAAATTTGTACCCTAATCAGATAAATATGAAACGCTGAACGGGTGAGCGCGCTTCACGCGCTGCTATGTACATCGATATTTCTGTAATCCTACTGCGTTTGAAACAAGCAACCGTGAAAATTCGGGTGTGGGTTCATTTTACCTGTGCGCTATAGATGCACGATTTATTCTGCCTGCGCGCTAGAAACACGGTGCGCTCGTAACAAGTGCGCTAGTAACCCGACACCCTCTACACATCCAGATTTAACCGACTGAAGGAAAGTATTTCCGAAGAGACCCAACAAAGTCAGTTAAGGGGTTTGAAGGGGTGCTGCATGCACTCAGTTGGGGTCCAGAGTTGAAGCTTTTTTTCACTACCAATTTCTGGCCTCACGAGAGCACGATTTCAACACATCAAGCAAATTTAAACACAAAAATGGACTACCCATTTTCAGTTTTGCTAACTATGAATGATTTTTGAGAAGTTACGTTGTTCCAATGAAGTTTTAACAACTCTTTGCGAGGAAACACGTTTGTTTTGGAGAGAATGATTGTCATTTCTGTATTTACTGAACCAATATTTTACCTGATAAAAGCTATCAGCGAACTATGCATAATTTTCATTTAGTTCGGAGGGTGGGGAGGGAAGCCCTGACAGCTGCGTAGAGACTACAGCGTATTTGCGGCTGTCGTGTTACTGAGGACTATATAGTGTATAACAATTGTGGTATAAAGAAACATCGCTACGAATTTGGAGTACCATTTACATAAATGTCGTTGGTATTTCGGCCTTACCAACAAGCAACCTTTGAAAAGTGTCAAGTCTGAATCTAAAAACCATCCGATACTTCAATTACTTGGATGGTTTACAGTACAAGAAAATGAATAAATGTTTCCCGGGTTCCTTATTTCGGAGGGTTTTGTGTTGCTTTTACGATAATCATAGCCAAAAATATTATTTACCCTATATACTCGTAAAATAACCCTCGTATATTCAGAATGATAAGCAAAGTCACTATGCCCGTTACGGGACTTGAACCACGAAATTTGGAATTAAAGACTACACCAACTGGCTGCACGGTAAAGTAGTGATATCATTCACCAACAAAAGCTGCCACCAAGTTAATAGGACCCAAGCGTGATCACTCAATCGCAGAGCAGTTTCGCCAGACTAAGCAACCACGGACGACGGTGAAGGGAAAGATGGTGGCGGCCTTCATGGGAACAACTCGTGGCACTTTTCGGAAAGGCAATTTTTATGGTTTTGGGAAAATATCGCAGTTTTGATAGGCTTTGAACAAAAAATTAAGCATCTCATAATCGGTGCATAGGCTGTTGGTCTATTGTAGGCGGCAACACACTAGTGTGTCTCTAAATCTCTGACGGAATCCTCAACACGGGATCTCGTTCAAATCAGTAATCTCTCACGCTGAAACAATTCTTGTTTTTGGCCATCCTCCCGAAACTGATTGTTTTAAAACGATTTTATCGCTATCTTTCCCATCAGAGAGTCTTAACAACATCCTCCTCGAGCTTCACCTTTCACTTTCAAACACCCACCCCCAAAATCCCATAAATCCCTATAATTCCTCCACCGAAGTCAGGCCTAATAATACGCCCTTAAAACTTCAAGCATGCCCTTGAAGCCTTTGCGGTCAACTCGTGGACAAATGGTCAAACATTCGGACTGACGGAGGCCAATGATTTATTAAACTTTCCACGCCAATGCGGCGAAAAGTAAATAAATATTTCGTGACCAACGTGGTGGCGATATGGCGGTTGCAGATAACCATCGCCTGGTGGGAATGATCGCGATCGGCAGCGTTCGTGGTGGGAAGGGCCATTTGGGAGAACGCCAACGCAGCACCCTCTCGAGAGTAGTGGACGCAAACAGAAGCTATCGATCCAACAAAGGCTTTGACCACTAAATCAGGCGATTACAATACCACGACCTATGGACTTAATTCTTCCACAAACCTGTAAAGGTTGTTCATTACTTGTCACTCGAACGGTAGGGAGGGAGGGAGGGTCAGGGAGATTCGGATTTTTAAAGGTGAATTACGACGATTAACCCTTTTGTATTACGACACGACCCTCGACCTTTTTTGATACACAAATAGTAAAAAAATAACGAATAAAATTAATTTTAACAACGATTATGCCCGAAAATCAAACAAATATAGATAGATGCAAAGCTATTTACATTGCCTTTTGAATTTAAATGTTAGACTGCCTGAGTGGGGAATCGAGCCCACGACCTTTGAAACCGAAGTATGAGGTCCTATACCGCTGAACCACAATGACACTGCCAAAATTAATCGTCCATAGGCATCATTTAACGCGCACACATGTCAGGCCGTGTCAGTACGGCCTAGCGTAGGACCTCGGCCTTTGGTTTCAAAGGTCGTGGTTTCGATTCCTCGCTCAGGCAGTCTGACATTGAAGTCCAAAAGGCAACATAATGGTTTGCTTTATAATCCAAATAATTGAGATATACGATGATTTTCAGATTCTGACTTCACATTTTTCAAAGCTTGCTTGTAGGTAAGGTCGAAAAGCCAACGACACTTAAGTAAACAGGATTCCAAATTCGTAGTCCGATGTTTATTTAACCCTTTCGAGAATTGGCTTTCCGTCCTGTTTAATTCAAAAAGCAACGTGACCAATGTAAAAGCAGTTAGATTCCGGAGGAAGCAGGACCATACATACGAAAGTTAAGTAGCTACCGCACCTTGGCTCTACCAAGCCTATGCGGGAACCTGGCGGTAGTTAAGAGAGGATATCTAGTTAATTAACTTCTCAATCTATGGCAGGATGGTCAAACTTGCCACCCTAACTACGAACTGGGGACATACTCTGGGACTAATGGGAAAAACTGAAGGTAGACCGAAAGGTATGGTGAAAAAGTAGCTAGACGGAACTATAATGGGTCAGTGTTATTTACGTGGTGATTTCATGCTCGAACATGAACTAGTTAAATAACTAAATACAGATGCAAACCTATTTACGTTTCCTTTTGGACTTATATGTCAGACTGCCTGAGCCGTGTCAGTCTGGCTCAGCGGTAGGACCTTGGCCTTTGATTTCAAAGGTTCTGGGTTCGATTCCCCGCTCAGGCAGTCTGACAGATAAGTCCAAAAGGCAACGTAAATAGGTTTGCATCTCTATTTAGTTATTTCTTGCGAGCCTTTGGCTTTCCCGTCCTTAAACTAGTTAAATAGGCGTATAGAATATATTAAAGAAAGATTACAACTGGGACTGGTGACTAAAATTAAGTTTTCTAATTTAAATGATCGAAACTAGCCCGTTTAGAATGAGGACTTGGCGAGACGAATGGAGGAATTAGAATAAATATTTAAGACTAGAGTAGCTAGGGAACACTATAGTCGGTTACGTGATGTGGCTGCAACTATGAAGAAATAAAAAGCCAACAAGGTGCACGACGTGTGCACCTTGTTGGCTTTTTATTTCTTCTTCACTCAGCTGTTGCTTTTTTCCTCTTTGTGGTTACAACTAGGAATATATAACCCAGTTCTCAGGCTCCAATTACTCGCCGAGCGAGATATGCTACAATACATTACTTTATTTTCGGCATAAAAGCCTTACACCCTTTACTAAAGCAAGAGAAGGAATAAAACATGAAAGCAAGTTAACGAATCCTACACGAACGAAAAACACCAACCACCTCCGAAAATAGAGGTAAGCAATTTCTCCTTCGAACTCATTTTGGTGCACCAAATCTCTTTTGTCACGAAATTTTAACCAAACCATAACAAAATTACGAACGTTATCGTGTTACAAACAGAAAAAACACACAGACAAACAGAAAGACAAGATCCTAATTCAGTCGATTATTAAGGCTTCACTTCGCTCGCTCGGCCAGTAATAACTTTGTGGTCAGTATATGGTATATAGTAGTCAGCTAAATTGAACGCTCTTCACGCACTTTTATCACATTGAGACAGTTTATACACTTAATTCAAATACAACTACTCTCAGGGCACAAAGACTGCCCATTTTCAACAATTTTCAAGCTGTTTCGCTGCATATAGGCATACTAGCATCGTACCCGGCTTCGCCCAGGGATTTGTTTGACCCATGGTTGTTTCCCAGTATTTGCTCGGTGCTGCCTGATCGTTCACTGCAACAGTCGATTTTTGTTTGTGTTTCCTTTTATCGCGTCCTCTCCCTCTCCTCTTCGTTTCCTTACCTTTCTCCTCTTTGCTATACGTAGTTGAATGTGGATGGTTATTTGAATTAATAGCAAACACCCCCAGAAATTCTCTTTTACGTTGAGTTAATGCGTAATCGTATGCTTAATGGTAACAGCTCACTACCCCCTCCCCCACTCCCAGTCTTTCGCTGTGGCTTAAACGATGCGTACCGTGTGAAAAAGAAGTGTGCATGACGTCATGTAATACTTGCCCTTGAGATTACCACGGTGTTTGGTTAGAAGGATAATTGTTAGAGCAAATTGTTAGTCGAGGCAACAATGTGCCAATTTCAACTTCGTTTCAGGGTAACAACATCCCAGTTTCAACTTCAAGCCAAAGAACACTCGCACGTTTTCATTGTCGACAGCTAGGTCATTAGCGCAAACCTCAGTCACAATGCAGTGGTCCTGGTCGTCACTGCACCAAACGTTGTTAAACAAACCCCCAAACTAAATCTTATCATATATACGTCTGCACCTCCTGCAATGTTATGGCTGATCGATGGATTAAGGCGTGATAAATAACGACTAAGTAGATGGTGACTGTCAATGGGGCAATCGGGGGAAAATGGGAGGTGTTTATTGTTTTAATTTTTTAGTTATTAGTCCCAATATTGATTAGAATACAAAAACTAACAGTTTGATGCTTAAGGTAAGGTTTAACTGATCCTATAAGTCAAAACAACAGAGGAACACAAATAAACTTTCCGGTTTCAGATACTGCAGTGTTGCTGTTGTGTTTAGTCCACGTGAAACCTTACTGCTGTATCTAAATGTTTTACTTTTGACTCGATACAGCAGCTGTATGATTGGTGCATTGAATTAGCTAAACGACATCGCTGGAAAATGTTAAAAAAAACTAATCGCCTTATATTATTGGGCTTAGCACAGCTCGACAGGCAATTCAGGGTTCGCCCGAGTCTTTGAAAACCTCGAATTGCCCTGGAAAGTGATAATGAAACTCCATGCCTGTAAAAGTGCTTAAAAATCTTGAAAAATGAGATATGTATCATCAGTAGGGTAGTGAAAGGAAAGTTAGACGACGTGACTGAAGAACACTGAAAAACTTTAGTCAAGAAAGTGTATACCCTTACATTATTATGTCTTTGTTTCGGTATGAAAAATTTTAAAATTTGGGCTCTGGTTTTAATTGTATTTACGTGTATAATGGTTGGCTACAGAAGTAAAGGTTTCACGTGGACTAAGTAGTACATCAACACTGCAGTATCTGAAACCTTACAGGAAAGTTTATTTGTGTTCCTCTGCTGTTTTGTCTTAGGATCAAACGAACCGTTTTTGTTTTTTCTAATTCGTGATACTTTGACGTACAGTACCACGCAGTTTAATTAGCTTGTTTTAATGTTTTTTATCTTTATCAACTACGATTTGAACAAACCAATGTAAACAAACCCTTTATTCAGTCTTCGTCATGCAGCTGGCGTTTTCTGATTGGCATTGTTGCATATTAACAATGTTTGAAACAATGTAAAACAATCAATCTGGTCGTTTAGAGCTCCCTAACCCCTCACCCACTTGACCAATTAGAAAAGGCCTTATAGAAACAGCACATCTACAGAGCAATACCTGTGAAATGAGCTAAGAACCAGATTTATAGGACGAATAGTTTGATCTGTAGAGAGTGTAGTAGAAAAGTGTCGTGCCAAGAAGAAAGCAGTCTAACAAGCTAAAAATGAAAGTCACGATTCCAGCTCAAGTCCAGATCTCCGATGTGTCAAATCGGAAATTAATAAAAGTTGGGACACATGTTCACCAAGTCCAACAAAGCTTATATACTATTGAATGGAAAATATTAATTGACAGAGAAATTAAGCATCGAAATTTCGGGCTTAGTATGGGCGGGTGAGGTCAAACCTTTCAGTAAAGGCTATCGCTTTTACTAATAACTTACGGATCGGTTCCAAGGCATGAAATGAAAGATGGAAGTTAAAGGTTTTGTTGCCTAAAAGCATATATTATACACACACACATATTGATTGTGTGCTAAGCTAGCATATATTGATTGTACACTGATTATAGTTTTTAAGTAGTATAGAAAAGAGCGCATGGCTTCAGGCCTTACAGCTCTGAATAAAGACATCATCTTCTTCCATTATAAGCCAAAGTCTCACAGCAGAAATGAAGCAACCGCAACGACCACCCCCGGAAGGGGAACAACGAAAACTTGCGAGTGTGTCAATTCTTTGGCTTGAAGTTCAAACTGGGACGTTGTTGCCCTGAAAAGAAGTTGAAATTGGCCCATTGTTGCCTCGACTAACAATTTGCTCTTAACAGTTATCCTTCTAACAACACAACTTGGTAATCTCAAGGGCAAGTATTACATGACGTCACGCACACTTTGTTTTCACACGGTACGCATAGCTTAAGCAACAGCGAAAGACTAGGATTGGGGGAGGGGGGGGGGAAGTGAGCTGTTATCATTAAGCATACGATTACGCATTAACTCAACCTAAAACAGAATATCTGGGGGTGTTTGCTATTAATTCAAATAACCATCCACATTCAACTACGTATAGCAAAGAGGAGAAAGGGAAGGAAACGAAGAGGAGAGGGAGAGGACGGGATAAAAGGAGGAGAGGGAAGGGAGAGGATTGGCGGAAAGGGGGAGTGTTACACAAACAAAAATCGACTGTTGCAGTGAACGATCAGGCAGCACCGAGCAAATACTGGGAAACAACCACGGGTCAAACAAATCCCAGGGCGAAGCCGGGTATGATGCTAGTCAGACATAAGCTAACAAATACTTGGCATGGCTATCCTCGAGGGTACGTAACTTTGTTGCGTCATTCACAACAATACATTGTTGACACATTAGCGTGCATAAGCACAACATTGTTGGAAGGAAAGCAGACAGAACGATCTCTTTGTGGTAACAGCCACAATAAGACGAAGATCATCCAATAGTGACAGGAATATCTAGGCACACGCTAGTGTGTCGCGCCAAGTAAGACAACAAACATCACGTCAATACAATTACAATTGTAGCCCGATGTCACAGCGTCAGTGTCTTCTAATCCTTGAAGCATCGTTGGGCACATTTCAGGTACTTGGGGAAAAATAATAATGGTGTACAAAGGTTAAATTGTGTTGAAATCGAGAGCAATGACCTACCTGACAAAAGTTAACTCGTGTAGGAATGCCAGCTAAGTTGCTTTCAATGCAAAATCTGACCATCAATAACGTTGAAAATGTGTTACTAGTTACTAGATAGCTACTCCGCTCAACCCCATGTTAAATCCCATAGGGTGATTATTCATCGATACCGAGATAACGGGAAACCTTCCAGCTATGAAATTGAATGAACAGGTGCAGTACAATACGATCTGCTTACCTTTTATGGTTTGAAGCCTGGGGGCGTAACGAGGATGGCGTGGGAGGGCGCGTAAGTACGAAAATATTGTTATAACCATTGTTAATATTGTCAGCTTCGTCTCTCATTGGACGGCCAAAGTTCGGAGAATGACAACGTGTATACTGAGGTGCGAGCCTAGACACACATTAGTGTATCACGATAAACCTAAACAACGTTGCCAAAGAAATTGTATTCACGTCCAATTCACGAAAAATAAACCAACTGTAAAAACAAAGCAAAATAAACAAAGCCAAAAACTGGCCACTAAGTTGAGAGTGGTTCGGCCCTTCAAAGGAGTGATATCAAATCACCAAAACTAACTAAATAAAACAAATCACAACAAAATTAAAACCAAACCAAAAACCCATTAAGAGGTGACTAAGTTGAGAATGGTTCAGCCTATAGGCAAAAGGTAGTAGCAAATTGTTGAAAACCAATTTCTTGTTGACGTGGTGCTTTATAGTACACATCTGCACGATACTGGAGTTGAGCCAATACACAATTAAAAAAAAAAGGAGAGATGTCATATCAAAAACCAAAACTGGTAAAAGGGACCACTAAGTTCCGAAT
>JAHWFP010256515.1:0-33921 GCA_023313725.1 Lithobius niger
CGCAAAGTTGCGGTTAGTATCCATGGTAACGGGAGTCGCAGCGTATTGACATCAAAACGTAAATCGATTTCGTCACAAAAAACATACATATGGTTTCTTGGCATTGACAGGCAATATTGGCACAATACAGACGAATGATGAGTTAAATCCACTGAAATTTTCAGGGCATTTAAAATTTGTTACGTAAAATAACAAGGTGAAAGTAAAAATAATTACGTCTTTAAAAACGTTTACCGCTCGTCCTCGTGCACCTCTGTCGGTATTTTTAACCTTTTACAGTAAGTTACAATTCTTAATATTTTAACAAGGGGGCAACGTCACTTACCAACACGATCCATCAATCGAGTACAATACAAACTGTCGTCTCAATGTACTGCGATTACAAACATAAACAATCCACCGATTAAATGCTGACCAGCAGAGCAGGAACGAAGCGCATAAGTAAACAACGCAGCATTGAACTATATATGCAAACCACTAGCAATATGCAACCACTTCCGGTACGATTTCTCGCCGAATGTTCGTAAAATTCAATTCGTATGAAAGAAGCGTATGATATGCTTCTGCTATTAAACAAAATATTTGTAGAGTTACCCTGGTCACACGAGATCGTTGCAAGAAGCACAGGAATTTTAAATTGGAACGTGCTGCTCCAGGACATAGTTAAGATGGCCACTGTGTACTCTTTCAAACACCAGCATGATCTTTTTGTTGCCATTAGATAGCTCCTTGGGAGCGTCTGCTAGGCACCACAAACTTTGGAATTTGCCGATTTTATAAGTTATTTATTGGAATCAGTAGCGCATTTCGTAAGTGAGTTTAGGAGGACCAGTATGACCAATGCTCTTTTACAGCCATGTGGAACACTATCGAACAAAATTTTAGCATTTGAGTCGCCATCGATAACAAATCCAGATTGTCGGGTTGCACAGGTTGCACTTACAGGCTGATTATGGACCAAGGCAATTTTGTGAAGAGCTCCTGTGGGCCCTATGATATATAAGCTTCATCCCCAGCTTTGACCTCAGACGGCCTTGGGCTCTCTGGTGGAAGTCTGGTGCTTGCCTGTGTGAGTCTGGGGCTGTCTGCCTCGTTACCAAGCTCTATCTGAATCGATCATAATAGAATTATTACGCTTAGCCTGTAATACCAGCCTCCCTGACGACGTTTTTGGAGGTTGTGGACGCCGACAGATTGGCACGCCCACGATCGAGGCGGAACAAGCGGTCCTGTCATGAGCACTGTTACCAAAGTAAAACCGACAGATCGAAAATCTAAACATAAAACCAAGAAGACAACGGATATCGATGATTCGACTCAAGAAACAAGCCATGAAGAGGAGATGACGATGGCAGCAGGTGGGAAGCCGGACAGCCACGTGGACCAACAGGTTTGTGTTTGTGAAACGTAGTCTAATTCCACAAACAAACCATATAAAATAAATTTAGATGTAAAACGGTTCTCATCCATATTTAAGCAGTGGTCCTTGTACGCTTGAAGTGTCTTGTCTTTCGGCGATCCAAGAAACTCGTAATATTCCCTGCCTTTAGCGTAAACTATACGTAGGCTAATTAATTCAGAATGAAGTGAGATAAACATGGGAAATAGTTGACTGTCACCAAACAAAGGTAGTAACTGGGCTACTAACATACAGCTCCCAGGCTTAGGGGAAATATAAGGTCCCCCCACCCCGTCCCCTCTCCTAACTGTACCTCGTGCCGAACCGTACCTCAGTTGATTCGCTGAACAAGTTTTGGGGCAACGGCTTAGTTTGGCCCTCAGAAATTGTAGAAATTCACTCTTTCAACCCAAGCACCATGTTCGGGGTCCACTACCGCAGAAGCTCCGAGCCTAATGGTTTGATTGCGGTTTCTTGTGTTATGTGGTTAGGTTAGGTTAGGTAAATTTGGAAAAAACTGACCTTATTTTTGAGAAACAGCGACCTTAATTTACCCTTTACACCAATGGAGATAGTACAACCAACGTATACAGATCGATGGTGGACGCGCTTGGAGCCGCAGTGGAAGTGGTTACCCATGTTCGTTCACCACTTTTTCATTCACCCAACTCTCTGTGTGCCGCCTTGTGCAGTTGTGCGTTGTCAGGGACGATCCTTTTTTCTCATGTTCCCAGCACGTCTCATCCATCACGCCACAGGCAAAGACTACTCCTGTTAGAGAAAGATAGAATCTGGGATGCGAAACATGTGTGGAAGAATATCTGTATTACAAACAATATTAGTAACAGCACTAAACAAATTTAAAGGACATTCATTAACCAATTTCGTTCCTTCTGGCAGCATCCAGGTCTCCACACAATGCAGGTCTCCACAATGCAGGTCTCCACACAACACGTAAATGGAGTTGGGGGGGGGGGGGGGGGTGATATATTAAACAAAAAACAGTTTCGCGCGGGGCCATCAGTTCTCCACCAAGTTATAATCCCTTTCCAACAAAACTTCAGTTTTATAGCACTTTGTGTAGTTAGTACTCTTGCAACAATATCTTCGCTTGGGCAATCCCACGTTTGTGTATGCGCCAATAGTATCTGTCGTGCAGTAAGCAAGTGCACCTCCACGTCCAACCTAAGTTGTGTCCTACGTACGACTGTTGGTGAGGTCATTACGGTGGGGACTAATTTTCAGTTGGTAAAACCATTGTTATGTGCACGGTCCGTTGTCAAACAACTAAAACTGGTAGTGTTAGTCCTTGTGTAAGATGCCCAGTTGCTCGAGCAAAGTTCAAATTAAATTATTTTTGGTTTCAGAAAAAACACTTTTGAGTCATTATAAAAACACTACGAAATACGCAAAACTTCACAACACGGACTCACACGGACTTTTGAGTCAGTTTAACCAATTACTCCAAGTAGACACAATTAATGTTGCCTTTGTTTTTATTTATCTTTTCAGCGTGCAACAGAATGCCAAGAAGAGTCAGAATTACCTGCTTCACAACTCATATCTGAAGATGAAATATGGGACAAAAAACCATTTATTTTTACAGCAGAAATTGACATGATGGCAGTGATCCTTTTTCTCATTGGGCTGGGAACACGCATGTGGAAGTTAGACGAGCCTCGAAGCATAGTGTAAGTAAACGTAAACACCCTAAAGCACAAAGTTAACGGCCCACGTCTAAATTTTTTTTTAATTTTGCAATTTGGCCTGGGTCCTTATTAATACCCATCCTACCTTCCCATTGTTTTTTAAGCAAAGTCTGCCTTGCACCGACCCTGCACTTGCACTGAACCTGATAAGTAGAAGGAAGCACGTATTGGGTCGAGTTTTACTTCCTTGAATACAAGCAAGTATAACCCATTAGTGCCCTCTTAACTGTCGAGCCTGATTTTTACCTATTTTTTCAAGAACTATGTTAGAGCCCTCCCCCCTAAAGCTCAAAAATAGTGTTAACACCCAAGGGGCGGGGGGGGGGGGTTAACTTGATGATTTACGGTAACAAAAACACCGGCAGCAAGCCGAGGGCTTATGCTGTTGTGAGGGATGCATCGCCATTTCTTGCATTAACTTAGATGGTCCTTGATGGGTGCCCTTCTTGCAGCTTGTAGCTCCAGTCTTTTCGGAGGGTTTAATGCACTTGGGAAGATGGTACGACATTCATATTCATTTGGCTGCAGAAGCAAAGGGCCCACGACTACATTCAGGGTATCGCTGTGTGGCAGGCTATTGAGGACGTGGACCACCGTCCATTTTGACTCTTTTCTATCCCACTCTGATAGTTTTGTGTTCAATTTTTCACATCCTTACCCATTATGTACCTCGTTGTACGGACTGGAATAAATAATAAAAAGGATAGTTTGTACTGCCGTGTAGTGCTGTATCAATTATCAAAACCAAAATGTTTCAAAACGGTGCATTAGTGTTGGGCGGTACCCGAAATTTGTGTGACGGTGCCGGTACCAGCCTAGGTACTGCGATACTCGGTATTTAACGGTTCTTAAAATTTGGCGGTACTTCATTCGGTACGGTTTTTTTTTTAAAGTAGCCTAATCAAACTAAGGTTGGAAATGCTGGTTGTAACATCAAAGTACACAAATTTGGCTCCACTTTTGTGCATTGTTTAAAATTCCAATTTTACCATTGTTGATCTTTAACTGATTATTACACTACTTTGAGCCTTACAACAGAAGGACTAACTGAACTATTGTTATAATTTTAGCACTTTTTTCATATTAAAACAATATGGTATTTTAACAATGCACAGTATTTGGTACTGTTGCATTTTTAGTACCATGGTACACTGTGAGAACTGATATACCGCCCAACACTAGGGTGCATAAAAGAGGACTTTCTAACCAGTTTTAATAAAATATGAGTACCTGTACTGAATTGTGAGTTTATGCATTTAATTTGAAATGTGTGTTAAAAGACACACAGCACTGACTGTCAACTTTGTAGCTCCATAAATATTGGTTGAATCTGTCGTGTTGCTGATGTTTAAATCCAGGTAGATCAACAGCAAACTTATAGTAAAGAGCTGTCTAAAAACTTGTAAATTGATTTTTTTTTTCTAATCTCCTTAAGTTATGGTAAAATATTTGTTGTGTGGGTCAAGAGTACAAGCCTCTCACTATCACGTTTCAGGTTTGACGAGTTGCATTATGGCAAGTATGCGTCGCTCTACATGAAACGTACCTTCTTCTTCGACTCTCATCCACCTTTGGGAAAGCAGTTGGTTGCATTGGGTGGCTATTTGGCTGGGTTTGATGGTAACCATCAGTTTGACAAGATCGGATCAGGTAAGGCTTTATTCGTCAAGGCTGTGAGATTTTAAATTTTAGAGAGAGCAATCCAATACATAATCAGTAGCTTCATAGATTATACCGTATAGCGCAAGTACTGCACACACACTCATTTGGATGCTGTGTTGGTAGAACAGAGCTGTAAAACATAACCCTTTGATTCAAGGGACGTTTATTCGGTATATATCTGCCTTTGGTCATTTTCGTTTTGACAAAATATTTTTTGGATCTTTCAAGGCAGGTCTGTTGATGCATGTGTGTGGTTTTATAATTTCTACTGAGCTGTAATATCATTATCTTTAGAGTGCCTAAATCTTTACTGACTCAGTAGTGGTGCCTTTGTTTTATTTTTGAACAATTGCTGGTCAAAGTTAGCCTTTACAATGTTAATAGTGCCAAACAATGTCAGAATAATGGGGGGGGGGGGGGGGCATGCAAAAAACAATAGCATAGCTTTTAACTTTCGTAAGCCACAAGTAAATACTGGCAGGACACATGCCAGTTGATGCCACATCACCTAGTGCATGTCAGTTGTGGCTGTGATTTACTTTGTGTGTGTGGAATTTGAGTACCCTGCTTAACACATGTCCTGGCCATTGGCACTTCGTGAGATTACCTATACAGTACATTATACAGCTCCTCATTTAGTAATCCTCTGTTGTATTTTGGTGTTATGTAATTTTATCAATTTTGAAATCTTGACAAAAATTGCAGTTATTTAGATTATTTAAATTCAATTAACTGTGCTTAATTACGGAGAGTTTTATTTTACATATTTTTAATCTGGGACTCTTTCAATGTGTTTTTGTTTTTTTCTGATGTGTTGAAGGATATTCTCCGTCTGTACCAGTGTGGGCCTTGCGTGCTATACCTGCGTTATTTGGAAGCTTTTTGGTGCCGACCGTTTACCAACTAGTCATTGAGTTAGGTCTCAAGCATTGGACTGGCATATTAGCAGCTGTTCTTGTTATCTGTGGTAAGTTTAATTTGTCTCTAGGGATAGTCTGTTATTGATATCAGAATCTGTATTTTTGCCATATCGCTGTCGTACCACTTTAAGGCTTCCAATACCGATATTTGTTACGCCAAGAAATGAAACAGTCTTCCCTGCAAAGCTGACACCAAGCTCCTCAAAAGAAACCACCAAGTGACAAAAGCAAAGCCTTTGTTCACTTTGTAAAGAAAATGTTGCACGCTACATTCCGATGCTCGAAGGTTTGCTACGGCCAACTTAGAAGGTGAATATACTGAAGCCACAAGTAGGAATGAGAGAGGAAAAATAGTCTTATTGCTGCACAGAAGTTGAAAATTGTGAACTTTGACAAACTAAAATTATTTTTCAGAAATTGTATTCCGTATTAAAATAACGCAACAAAGTTCGCTTAACTTCACGTCATGGTCCAGTGTTTTTTTGATAACGGATCGGTATTTTCACAGTATGAATTGCAGCGATGTTCGTGGTGTTTTCCTATGTTTAAGTACCACATAAGCAAAAAACTTTTATATTTTGCTGGTATAAAGTAGTATAAAAATGTGTTTGGTATATCATGTAACACCTTTTTCTTCATAGCAGCCTCTGATCACAAGTTGGCAAAGTCCTCGAGAGGCTGGTGTGCACACACATGCAGAATTCTTTTGACCAACATGACACTCTTTCCCCAAGCCAGCATGGGTTCCGCGAAGTGTTCTCGTCCCTCACCAATCTTCTGGATTCTCTCAATTACTGGTCTGAATGCATTGTTGAACGCGTCTCTTGTGATGTCATCCTTCTGGACCTTAGGAAAGCGTTTGACACTGTGCACCACTCTATACTCATCGATCGATAAGCTCACGACCAACGGTGTTCACGGGAACCTCCTTCGATGGATTACCGACTTTCTCTCGGACCGCCGCCAATGTCTGTCCGTCGAGGGAGCCCGCTCAACGTGGATGCCTGTAACCAGTGGTGTGCCCCAAGGCACCGTGCTTGGACCCCTCCTTTTCCTCGTGTATATCAACGACTTCCCTGGTGTTGTTATTTCTTTATGCAACCTTTTCGCTGACGACTTCAAGATCTTTAGGAGGCTTACAACTAGTTCTGATTCCTTGCCCTCCTGCGTGATCTGAATGCCATCCGACAATGGGCCAGTGTTAACAAACTCTCCTTTAACACTGAAAAGTATGAAATGCTCCACTTGGGCCACAACAATCCTCAGCACACCTACCTTCTAAACGGTACTGCCGTAAAGCATTCCACCCAATTAAAATAGCTTGGTGTCATCATTGATTCTGGCCTAAAACCCGGAGCACAGTGCATCGCTGCTGTGAAAAAAGCTAACAGTGCCCTCGGCCAAATTAGGCACTACTTCTCTTTCCTCAATGTTGCTACAATGAGAATGCTTTACACCTTATTAGTCTGCCCACACCTGGACTTTTATGTCTAGGCATGGTGTCCATTCCTGGTCAAAGACTGCACCATCATTGAGAAGGCACAAAGGCGTGTCACGAAACATGTCCCCGGTCTTCGTGACCTCCCTTACCTAGAACGATTGGAGATCATGAACCTTCAAACCCTTGAAAAGCGGAGGCTGAGAGGTGACATTTTGCAGACCTACAAGATCGTGCATCGTTTTGATAAGCTTACCAAAGAAAAGCTCTTTATCAACCCTCCAAGACCGTCGAGGGGCCATCCCCACAAACTTCACAAACCGTATGCTCGCACCCTGTTGCGTGGCTCCTTCTTCAACCATAGGGTTATTAATCCCTGGAATTCCCTTCCCCGCGAAGTTGTGTGTGCTCCTAGCTTGACGCCTGAAGGCTAGGCTGGATCGCTATCTGGCAGCTTGAATTTTTTCCCTTCCCACCTTATAGTTTTATCACTCTGGTGGTGTATGTTTATTATGTTATGTTATGTTATATAGTTTATTAATATGTTGCCTGAGTGACAGGAATTTTAAGTCGTGAATTTTAAATTTTAAATTCTCCTCACTATGTTACGTAATAGGGATGCCTCCCTTGACCGCGGCATATTTGAACGGTTAAATTCTTAATCCTAATCCTTAATTAATGCAAAACTATGTCACTTCTGGTGTCCCCAAAACTTCCCACCTCTCGTATCTTCCTCACTGTTTCTTTTGCTGCAGCACGAACTGGTGGCTTTGAGCAGGCGCTCGGTTTTTGGTGCACGATATGGAATTTGGTTCAAAGTGTAAAAATTTACCATGCCCAAGGACAATAAGGAGCAACAAAAGACAGTTAGGGTAGATTATCAGAAGGAACTAATGCACTTGCTGGTGGATAAGACGCAAGACAGGGTGGCCATTAAGTAGACTGGTAGAAAAAAACGGAGATGGCGCTAACGCGAGTCACGGTTCAGGAAAGCCGGCGATTCCATTGGGTAGTTTAGCGGAAACTATGCGAGTGCATTACCATTTATTAGGTAAAGAAATGCAGATGGCATTTAGTAAAGCTGTGAGGGTGGGCCGGGCTCATGAAAATTGAAATAGTGGTGAATCTTGGTACGAGACGCTCACTAGTGATGAGTCGCACAAGTTGGGCCCCGAGACGGGCCGGGGATTGAAACTGACGATAGAGTGGTAGCACCGTGATGAATTGAATGAAAATTATGGCTTATGGAATGAAAACGAGGTAATGGTCGTGAACAGTGTGAACCATGGTTGGAAGTTGACCGGCTAACAAACGGGAGTTCTTATATGAAACCCAAAGTGAAAAGTGTTTAGCAAGTGAGTCGCGGTGGTGGTGTACCCGTTAACGAGCTAGTTGGTTTCGAGGAAGTATCATTGTAGCTGAGGCGATAAAATCGAAAGCTATGGACCTGGGGATGCATGTGTTGTTATGGTGGAACTGCCATAAGACTGATTTTGTCCGTTGGTGAGAAGTACTCCATTTCCGATCTCTCCGTTGTAAACGAGAATTTGTGCCTCCGTGCACGCCTATGCTGCTGCGACTGCGTGACTGGTATCCGTTATTGGCAGCAGTGGATGTTGCTATGTTGTCCATGCAAGCCAATTTCTTTCATGTGTTGTTGCCTCTATTGAAAGCGTTGCAATTCGATGTGATAAATCCAACTGATTATTCGAGATCCTGGAAAACTCAGGTGTCGCAATTTTGGCAGATGCTACTACTTGGCATATTCAGTTGCTACTAACTATGAACAAAGTGTGACAAGAACGGTTACAGTTTGTGTTTGCAGAGGATTTGAAGTTCAAGTTATTGTCATGCCCTCGCCCTGACTTCGATGAAACGCTTTGGTGATCCACTGCCCAAATTGTTAAAATGAACGAAGCATGAGGCCGCAGCGACTGCTTGTGAGACATCACAAACCAAGGCATGGAACCTAGGCAATTCATCAGGGTGGCTTTCGTGGAGACAGGTTAGCGGTCTCGGGGCAGTGGTGGTGAGGTGTGGTAGTGCTTCGAAGGAAGGTAGCTTCATACCTGTCGGGGCAAGTGGCGGTAGGGATTTTGAGTTTGGTTTTAGTTGTCCAAATTTTGTAGCAGATGTGGGCACTGGTTTGCTTCAATTGCACAAGCTGGGTGGTACGCAAGATGGTGCGGCTAATTTTTACGGTAGTCGGTTGAACTAGGGTTCGTTGGGATGAAGAGTTTTTGTTACCATGCACTGTGAGGGCTGGGACTATAGCCATTGGCACAAATGAGGGTTTATCTGCAGTGGCAAGGAACTTGATCCACTCGGACATTGCCAAGAGGGCTAGTTATAAGAGTATAAGAGGGCTAGTTGGGAGCAGTGGTGGAGGATACACGGTGGGGACCCATTAACAGCATTGGTCCAGCTATGTCTTAATTTCTTGGCACATTTGTTTCAGCAGGGTTTTCTGCGTGCGAATATTATTGCCTACTTAGCGTGTTAACACTGGCACAGCACACTTTATGTAGCGGTTTGTGAAGGGTTTGTTCTGGAGGCGACCGTCTGCGCCGCGTTATGTGGCCATCTGGGATTGGCTTCGTTGGCATGGTACCTGCGGACATTGCATCCGGGTTGCATCAATTGACTTTGAAGGTGGTGATGTTGTAGGCGTTGTGCGCAGGAAACGGAGCAAGTGAACTGGCGCAGTTGGACTTGAATTGGCACGACTTTCAGGACGTGTAGGCGGTCTTTATTATTAGGGAGCATAAGACGGCGAGGAGTGAGGCACTGTTCCTGGTGCTGCGGTTATAAAAGAATGATGATAGGGCACTGGATGCAATCCACTACGTGTCAGCATACAACTGGCCGACGGCGCCGTTGCACGATCGGCATGCCTTAGCCTTGGGAAGATGTCCAGAGAGGCTCCTTCTGTTGTACGTCCGGCCACATAAGCCTATAGGTTGGCAGAGGGTAGTGCTCAAGAAAATATGTAAGAAGACAAAGAATCAAACAAAGACTGCTATTTATCCACCTAGCAACACTGACAACGTTCTGCAGTAAGCCACTCCATTGTCTGACACCCCTCTCGGAAAGAGAACTCTTTCATGTATTAGTTTTGAATGATTTAGGCAGCAGTTTATGGCACTGACTCCGTGTATATTTGAGTGAGCATGAATAAAAAGGTGTTAGTTGAGAGCGTATCACAGCCTTGAAGAATTTTGAAAATATGTCAGAAAAAACCTCTGGTTGGTATACTTTGAAAGTCTCTCATATTACTGGTCTAACTCACAAACACGCACACTCAGAAACGGAGACACTCAACTTATCTGCTAATTTTCAACAACTACACCGTTCCCTTTTCTGGCTGTAAGGATGTACGCCTCCGGGCCCGCTGACACTGCAAGCCGAGCGCCACACTCTACCTCTTGAGTAGTCGGTTGGAAGCGAGGGAACGGAAAGCATGCACCAAAGGGTGCTCAGAACAGTAATAAACCGATGTTTGGCGTGTCGATCGATTTGGAGTGTGTTATTTGTGACAACCAGAAGCTGGACTGAAATAACAAAGTCACAAGGTGCTCCAAGGGCTGTTTTGAACTCTGGTTACATCTTACTTTTAACTTTGTCTGCAATAGTTGCTGGATTAGTTGCTGCAGAGAGAATGGGGGATTGATGAACGTACACGTCCCAACAAATACCTGAGTCCATACTCTCATTCAAATTTGGACTTGATAGCAGACAAGTTAGAAGATGTAACCAGAGTTCAAAACAACCCTTGGGAGTACCTGAGAAGACAACTGTGTAGTTGTCGAAAATTAATTACAAGAGACCAGCTAACTTTATACACCCTGCTCTGTAGAAACTGCAGTTAACACAGTTTAAGGACCAAAAAATCCTTTGGTTTATATGCATTTACCTGCAAAATTTGACTGACAGTTTTTATTGTTATTTCCTATCCTAATTCGTCAAACGTGCAGTCAAAATGAAACTTTTAAAGTTATAATATAAACTATTTTAAATTTTTTATTCTAAAGTATGCTCACGTGTAATTTTAAAACTCGTACAAAAAGGAGTCAGCTAAGTATTACCAGGACATAACAAAGCAAACAAATTAACGCATAACATAACATAAAATGACTGTACCACCAAAAGTCAACAACGTAGAAGGTGTTTATAGTATCAACAACTAATGGCACTAAACAGAGAAATGGTGATCGAGTCTGGCTTGGCTGGCGTTCAGGCATGGCTCACAAACAATGTGTACATGGAAAAAGACCTTTCCGGAAGTTCACCTCTCTGTTATTGTAGAACGAACTACGAAGCATGCAACATTTTCACAAAGGGACAAAGACTTTGCGTGAAGATTTTGACATTCGGGCTGTACTGTAAAACAAGATATATTTTTCTTTACAACATTAGGCAAAACTTATGAAAAAGTATTGTTTTCATTACGTTTGGTTTGTGTGCTGTTTTTGAAGATGACATGTAAAACTTGAACAATGCAATTCTGCAACAGCGTGGGTTTTAAGATTTTTTCCCTCTGTGTAATAGATAACGCTCTGCTCACGCAGTCCCGTTTTATTCTTATGGAAGGATTTTTGCTGTTCTTTGGGACTTTTAGTGTCTTATGCCTCCTGAAGTTCCGTAAACTGCATCATCAGTAAGTCACATTTCTGTACTTAAAATATAGATGTTTATTCTGTTTGTTGTTTGCTTATCAATTCAACTTTGCAGATCCTTTACCTTGAAATGGTGGCTTTGGATGCTGATGCTAGGCATTTCTTTGGCATGTGCCATATGGTAGGTGCTTGTATTTTAACAGGCAAGATTAACCCAATGGTGTTGAGCCCAGGAAGAGGAGAAACCCTACTTGCGACTCAGCAACTGCAGAAAGGCTGCTAAACATTACACTTTTCACTTCAAGTTTAATTAAATGATGACGGGTTGCATATTTACATTTTATGCACCAAAAGAAATGGCAGAAAATGCCTAGCATGGTTTAATGATTAATTACACCAACCTACAGTTTAAAAAAAAAATGATAAGTTTGTGTAAATTCACAGTGAAGAGGGAAAGTATACTGAATTCAACTAGTAGACGGAATTTGTCGTCTATCATCCGCAGAAGGTTTAATTATTTTTCTGTAGAATGAAGGCTTTGTTTTGAGCCCAAAGTTTGTGAACAAATGTCTTTAAGTCTTTAAAATTTGTGTAAAAGAAAACCTACTGCACCAAATTCAATGTGGTTGGGCCCGTGGGAAAGCTAATTGCACTGAAAATGTAATGTCATAGTGCGTTGATATAGTGGTTGCACTAGAGGTTTTTCCGCAGTTAGGCGTTTTGCCCAATTGTGTTTTCCTAGAGTTGAGCACCATTGAGTTAAAGATTTTTCTGTAAAGCAGCCTATGATGGACCCATCTGATTTTTTTTTTACAGTGTCAAGTATATAGGATTTTGTACTTTTTCGTTGGTGGCTGGGATCATGGCTCGAGATTATTGGTACATGATAGCTGACCGAAAACTTTCTGATGTAAGTTGCAGTGTGATGGATTTTGTATTGTTTGTCGGTTCCTTATAAAGTGATACTAATGTTTTCATCTCTTTCACAGCGTCATCTTTACCTTCAGTTGGGTGTGCGCTTATTTGCGTTGGGTGTCCTGCCACTCATGTTTTACCTATCTGTTTTTTATGTTCATTTGTCCATATTGACAAAAGCCGGTCCACACGACAACGTTATGACTAGTGCTTTTCAAGCTAGTTTAGAGGTTAGATTTGTTAAGTTTGCCTGATGATTTTAGGCTGTACCTAATTGCTTTCGTTCTTTTTATGACTTGTTATTTTGTCAACGATATGATCTTTGCAGGGCGGCCTAGCTTCCATCACCAAGGGTCAGCCATTAGAGATTACACACGGTTCTCAAATTACCCTTCGCCACACCCACGGTCGTGCATGCTGGCTTCATTCTCATGCCGCTGTCTATCCGATTCGTTACCCTGACAACCGTGGTAGTAGTCATCAGCAACAAGTGACTTGCTACAGTTTCAAAGATGTTAACAATTGGTGGATTGTAAAACGCCCTCAGAGGTATAAAGAAGTGTTTAAAAACAATGGAAATGCTCGGATATAGTTTTTGATTTATGTGTGAACATGAAATTTCAAATGGAGTTAGGTCTGTTGTGGATGTTCAGATGAACTTGGCCCAGTATGCGTGTACAAAGTGTTTGTTTTTTGTGTAGGAATGACTTAGTTGTCTCGGAGCCTTTGGATAAAATTCGTCATGGGGAAGTGATCCAACTTGTGCATGGCATTACCAGTCGGGCCCTTAACAGGTGTGTGAGTAGCTAAAAAAACAACTTGCTGGTTTGAACTTTATTTTTTTTTTTTGTATTAGTATTTTTGAGTTGATGGATTTTCGCTACGATGAATTTTTTTCAGCCATGATGTTGCTGCTCCTGTGTCTCCTCAGAACCAGGAAGTGTCTTGTTACATTGATTACAATGTTTCTATGCCTTCACAAAATCTTTGGAAAGTGGTGAGTAGTCATTGTTGATAATATTAATTTATTTATGTTCCGTACGCAAGGTACAACGTAAAAGATTAAAATAAAAAAGTTGAGTAAAAAACAGTGAGGGCAACTACAGTTCAATGGAGAAATGAATTAGGACAGCAGACTATCCTCAGCATCTTGCAGGACTCTCACGCCCTGAACATGGTCGTGAGCACATAGCCACAAAATTCTTAGGTCCCTTGGTGTTCGAACTTTGCACCAGCCATCAAGTGACAATAGTCTTTTTGTAACAGTGCCTCCTAAACCAACGCCCCAGCCTTTGGGGCCATCCCGAAGAGCAACTAAAACGGAATGCTTTTTATAATGACCTGGTTATTTTTCAATTTTCGAAAACAAAAAAGGAGGGGGGGGGGAATCCAATTGTTGACTTTTAAAAGCTTTTTCAGTGGCCAGAATACAGCGTTAAATCTACTAGAAATATAAAAATTTGGTAGGCAGGAAACCAAACAATGAGACTGACACTTCAGCTGTGATTGCGTACTAGAGTGCTGTACAAGACAAAGGAGCTAAAATTTGGTTAATTGCTCACAATGCAAGCTGGAAGTGGGTCATAGCTACACATGTTGAGGACTTTAAATCGTGTTACTTTCACGATGATGCTCGAAATAAAAAAAAATAATAATAATTCTCAGTATTTGCGGTTTTACGACGGGCAGAATTGGAAAGGATCCTGCCTCTTCTTTATTAAAGGTGAAACTAAGTTCTTTTCTCAACTCGTTCAACCTCTTAAGCACAGCAGGTATCTTGCCTCGACTAAACACTGCCAACACATTGTCAATGAAACGTTTCCAGAATGCCAGCAGCTGTGGCTCACTCTTTCTCATATACAAACCAAGATTTTGCAGCACCATCCCTGCTAAAATTGGTAAACCGGTACTACAACATCTTGATTTGTGTATGACAGGAAGTGAGTCACAGAGGCATTCTGGAAGCATTTCGTTGACGATGTGTTGGCAGTGTTGAGGCGAGACAAAATTACCTGCTGTGCTGTAAAGTTGAACGAGTGGTGAGAAGAACTTAGTTTCACTTTTGAAAAGTAAGAGTCAGGATCCATTCCATTTCTGGATGTTCGACTTCATGAGTCAAGCACCTATTCGAAGCCGACCACATCAGGAAGATGACGACCTTCTAACTCCGGGCATTACTGACGTGCGCCACTCGAAAAATTCAAGCCGAGCCGAATATGCAACTTGTACTAAAACTTGGCTCGCTGCTTGCTTCCATACTTGAAAAACTTGAAAAATCGATAATGTTGTCATTTTTTTGACAGATTACGACATTCCAATATACCAAATTCATCATCACGATGAGTGCTTTCTGATGGTACTGATAAAAAGTCAATAGCTCAAACCATTTTCAAGTTATATCCTTAAAACTGGAAAACCATGACCCAAGCAGTTAAGTTGCATCTTCACTCTTGTGATCTTATAAAGAGAAATTTCAAACAATGTTCACCAAATACTCGAACTCGGCTCGATACTCTACTCTTCTGTTGCAAACTCGACTTGACTCAAATTGAAATTATTCTACTCACACATCCCTACTGGGCATCCCATGGGCCAACAGAGAAACATTGCTATGAACGAATTCTCGCAGATTGTTAAGCACTCCACCACCAAAGAAGTGACCCTAGAGCACCTGTATACCACCAAAGGAATATTGTTAGACTTGGGGTACCCTCTGTGTTAAACCAGTTGAATAAGAAGGGCATACGAAGGAATGAAAAATTAGCTCAGCAGGAAAGTAGCCTAAGACGGATGAGCCAGAGCCGACTAGAAAAAAAGAACTTAAGACAGCAGGAGTCACTTACCTGAGAGGCGTGAGTGAGAGAATTCAGAACGTGTTGAAGACAAAAGCTTTGATTCATTTGTTAAAAACGGGGAAAAAAAACTGGAAGATCTTACTGCTGAAGAAGGTTGGGATACTGGTATAAAGTAAGTACGTTCGTTCGTTCCCATGCGAAGCACATTATGGATAAAGCTGGTGAGAGTGTTGAACACCTCTGATGGAATGTACCATGCAGTGGATGCGAAGCTGTGTACATAGGCGAGACGAGGAAAGGCATGCACGAGAAATAAAGTGGAGTCAAATAGCATTGCATTGCATTGCATCGCAGTGCATGAGTGCACTCATTCACTCAGTTTTGTCGCTCCATGTGGCACAAAACTGCATGGAGCGACACTACTTACACTCGTGGTCTTGACTTCTAGAAATGATAGCACCTTAGGGGGCTTGAGTCACTGGCATAAGTTGGGAGAAAGAAGGCCTCTTATGAATTTGCAAGACCCTGTCAAACCTTGCCATTATATTCCTGATCAGTCATGAGTTTGATGAAAAACAGGTGGCACGAACCACAACTAGAGCATGAAAAACGAGCTATCCGAGCACCACCCTCCAAATACGGCAGACTAGGATGATTGCCGGATGTGACCGTCACTTGACTATGTTGATGTGACTGCAACAATAATGTAAATAGAAGAAATCACACGAGGAGAGTCTGAAGAAAGACATGAGGACAAAAACATACTAACTCGTTTCTGTCAATCTGCCTGTCGAAAATTTGCAAATACTGAGAAGTATTTATTTTTTGAAGTTCAGTATCATGTAATTACCTTGGTTTGAATTTTTGAGTTTTTCAACGTAAATCATGTATTAAACTTCCAGGTGAAGCTAACTCTCCCCTGCCAAATTGCTTTACTGTCAGAATCATGAAATAGTGAAGTTACAGCCCACACTTTAAAACGTTGTTTTGCCGAATTACAGTAACTCCGAGCTTTATACATTTCACAAAATCGGCCTTTCATCCTCTTAAATTTTTGTTTTTATGCTGTAAAATTAACCAAAAGCTTTAAACACACCGAAGTGACTATGATTAGGTACAAGAGGCTGCAAAAGCAGCAAGTCACAAATTCCTGACAAGTTCATGGGTGATGTAAAGTACTCTCTACTCTGTGACTAAAACTCTTCTTGGGAGCCCGATGAAGACAGCAGGAAGGAAGTCTTAACATCTTATCTCTTCAAAACTGTAGAAAGTTTGCATCGAAATAAACTGGTAATTCTGTGGTTTTGAGATTTAACAAAATCAACTTTAATAAGGGAGCGTGTTTATTCCATCACGGATAATTAGTGATCATTCGGCATGATCTGTATTCAATCTAGCGAAAACTTATTGCCTTTATTCTCATTTATTTACAAATTTAGTTTATTAGATCAATCCCCCCTTCCCCCCGCCAAAACCCGACATAATTCGGTTAAATCTAATTTCTAAACACAAAAACCTGCTTAACACCCAACGCAATTAACGATTGGGGACTGCGCGTTTGTGTCACCATTTCCAAAAGTTAGTGTGAAGTTGGCATTTTTTTTCGTCCATCGTTAAGAGAGGCCCTCCAGCATTGATCACTGTCTTCAGGACTCACAAAAGATAACGCCAACTTCACGCCACCTTCCGGAAAGTGGCAGCACTAAAGCGTAGTACCCGATGTGAACACGTTGGATTTTAAGCAGTGTTCTATGGTTAGAAATTAGTTTTAACTGAATTACCTTGGATTTTGGAGGAGGGACAAGCTAATAATGAATTTGTGAATAAATGATGGTTTGTACTAAAATTAATCCAGATCATGTACGTGAATGATCGCATCATTGCCGGCTCTTCTGTGATGGAGTAAACATGCTCCCTGGACAGAAGCAATGTTAGAAAATGGGTTATGTTTTATTTAATGGCCTGCCCTTGATTTTTGCCAAGTTAACTGCATAACCCCATGGGCGTGTAATACACGATTTGCCATATGGTTTAGTTCTGACTGACAATGTGCAGGGCGCTAGCACTATTTCGACTAAGCAAAAATGTTTGTGTTTAACCATAATACATAGTGCGTTGGCTTATGATCTTAACCTTGTCGATTTTGGCAGTTCGTAGCATCATTTGTTTCCACTCGTTACCTCCTAATCTCTACTGATAGAAAGCTTAAAGCCATTTATATGAGAAATACAATCTTTTTCTTCATTTTCAATTAATGACAATCTCTAATACTGCATTTTTTGGGTGTATTGATTAGAGTATGTTAATATGTACGTTTTCTGTTTTAGGAGATAATTAATCGGGACACAGAGGGCGATGTGTGGCATACAATTCAATCACAAGTTCGCCTGGTTCACGTGAATTCTACTCAAGCTTTAAAGGTAAGTTCTACCTTTGAAGGTTCCCGTAATGCTAGTCATCATTGGTAAAAGACGGATCAAGATAGTTTCAGTTGCAAACTGAGCATCAGTAGTAGTGGGATAGTGGTATCCGTAACTTCCTTCTGGGCTAACGGTAGGCAGTGACAGCATCACACAGTCATTGCATAGATTCTAGAATTTGCTGGTAGGATGAATGTCTCCTCTTGTTTAAGGTGTAGATATGTCTCATTGTTATAGAGGCTGATAATGTGGTTGGTTTTAAACATTTTAGACAGAAACACAAAAGATGAATTGTGGTTACGTCGTAATTTAACCCTAGGATGCATAAATTGGTGAGAGGTCAAATGCAGTTTGGTTTTTGCATTTGTGCAGCCATCTTCAGCCTTGGTAACCTATCCGTCCGTAACTGTTGCGCTACCAGCGTGATCAACAAATGTTTAATGGTACAGTTCTGCTTCTAGTATGTCATAAAAAAATGATTAAACGTGTGAAGGTCTGCAATTCAACTGTGGCATATTGTCAAAATAACACATTTCAACCAATCACAGTTAGCACAATATTGATGCATCTGCTAGAGCACATGTGTAGGGATTAGGGAGTCTGCTCATTTCATGATGAGAGTTTTTGAAAACTTTGCGTTTGACAGAGACAGATTTGATTTATTACAAGAACCCAGTTGTGGCAGACGGGTGAACGCCCTCAAGGAAACTTCAGGCTTTACATGTCGAAATTGCTCACACACACCTACCTACAGGATTGCTATGATCACCAGTGGCTGGTCACCTAGGGATTCGTAAAGATATATTTATTAATAAAGGACTCTTGTGAAGGTCTATGGAAGCTAAGGCTGTACCGATCAGCATTTTTTCTGCCGAACAGATTCCGTTCCGATCAGTCACAAATTGATTGGTGTACCGAACCGATCGCTACAGACTTTTAACAAATTTTTTTCTGGCCTACACAAACTTGTAGGCTAACAAATTTGCAGGCTAATGAAAACATTGGAATACATATTTTTTTTACCCAAATCAAAGTAAAAATTTGTCCGTTATTAACCTTAGCCTACACAATGTAAAACATGTAGGCGTAGAGTAAATTAAATCAAAAGTTAACAAACATGTGGAGAAACAGAATTATTTATTGTTAAGGGCCTGGCAAAAATCGAAAATCTGTAGGTTTTTGTTTGCCGAACCGAATTTTGCCGATCAGCACAAAATCTGCCAAAATCTGTTCGGCTAAATCGGTACAGCCTTAATGGAAGCACATAAAGTAATACTTTTAAGCTTCAAGATTTTAATGGCATGTTTTATTATATTAAGAAAATCTTCCTATAAATGACTCGTTTCAGTAATTTCATTTAATAACTTCATAAATAAACACTGTGTTTTAGCCAGTGTACAAACCCAGACTACATATCCAGTTAATAAAGAAGTTACAGTTGTTAGTTGTCCAACAGGCACTACGATCAAACACAGTAAAGAAAGCAATGGTGTCGTTAGGAATACTGCACCCTTCATAAAGCATGCAGCCTGAGGCAACCAGAACTCAGAAGATCTATAAAATTAGCTGCTACTAAAAAACAAGCCACTTCCTCTGCGCATTTATCATACCAACTAGCGATAAACACCATTAAATAAAGGTATTTAAAGCATCACCTTAGTATAGAAGCAAAACATAGATACTTGATTATTTTGTAGTACACTTTGCACTCGATGCAAACATTAAACAGTAGAATTACATAAAATGCGTATAAATTTAACATTGTGATTTTAAGATAATTGTAAAAATGCACTTCTGGTGTTGTGCTGGTAAATGTTCATGTGCATTGGACAGTTATGCACAATTGGCCAGTCGCTATTATCTTTTGTGAATTTGTTTAAATTGCACTAAATGATGGAGTTGCAATTTAATGGGAATTGCTTCTGAATTGTTGTGTTTTATCCCTTTGTTTAACAGTTCACAGGAAAGCAGCTGCCTGATTGGGGTTTTCACCAGCATGAAGTTGTAACTGATCGCATTGTCAACCAAGAGCATGCAGTATGGAATGTTGAAGAGCATCGGTACACTAAAAGTAAGGAATTTTAACAGCTAACAAACGGAGTCCATATTTGCATTCCATTTTTTCATAAATACTTGCCACTTGACATTACAGGTTCTGATCAGAAGGACCGAGAGCGTGAATTAGGGTTGGCAGAATTTGTTCCTACTTCACCAACTCACTTGTCGTTTTGGGAGAAACTGTGGGAATTACAGGTTAGATGTTGTTGATGTAAAACTTGTTCTTTTCGAAACTTGAAATATGAACTGTTTGCTCTTTATTTCTAGGTGAAAATGTTCATGGTCAATCAGGAGAACGTTCAGAACCATATGTATAGTTCTGATCCTTTGGAATGGCCCTTTCTTACTAGAGGCATTGCCTACTGGGTCAGCAGTGCCAGTAATGTAAGTGATTTAAAACTTGCAACTTTGTCAAATAGTCAGAAAGCAATCGGCTGTAAGTTTCCTTTTTTAAAAATTTGTTGAATGGTTGTCCTGTAAACGGGAAAGTGATGTGTTTGGTACTCCTGATGACAAAATTTTTGAGTTTTCGTTTAACCTTCTTTCCTTTTCTATATTTTATTTCTATCCCCCTTTATTATTTGGCCACGAAAAAAGTGTGCTTCTTGAATATTTTCCTCTTCCAAAGGTGACAAGGTCAACTAGATGATGCAAATTAAACACTTGGTTTATAAACACGTGCCGGTACCTTCAATTATCATGAGTCAAATTGTTTTTTACGTTTGATTTTCATCCCACCGCATAAATCAATGTTTTTTACCAATTTTTGACCAATTTTGTTATTCTTGTATACGGTTTGAACAGCTCAAAACAAGCTTTTCATTGGTACCTATTTCAAGCCTCTAGCTCAAACCACTGAGAAGTTATTTAGCAAAAAAAAAAAAAAACATTCAACAGGATACAACAGAAATAGCATAGTGGTTAGCTCTCCAAACTTTTCATCTTTATATTTCAAAGAAGTGTGGATCTGTTGAATAAGTGAAAAATAAAATAAAGTGTGTGGTTGTCTGATGCTTAAATATCTAACCCTGTCCGTAACCCAGTTTTATTAAGGTCCTAGACTTTTTATTCTATGATGTATTGTTTTTAATGGAAAACAATAAATCAAATCGTAGCATTAAAAAGCCACAAATAATTTTTTTTGTGCCCATTATTGAGCTTTACCCACAAGCTCCATCTCCACTGTTTTGGGACTGGTTTTGCTAAGTAAACAATTTTTTGGTGAAATTCCCCAAAATTACTGTACTTCCAGTAATGACACGAAAGTAAAAAGTTTGACGTGCACCAGTGTTTTTAGAACCACACAGTTTTGGAAACCAAATTTTTCTTCTTGGCTTTGCAGCCCGAAGTGCTGCAAACAAGTGCGGCAAATCTCTTTCATACCTACAAAATGTATTTACAAAATCGGTGGACAAATTTGTGGACTAACTTTGTGGTGCCTAACACTGGTTCTGCTGAGGGATACATATACTTTAGAAATATGCTGCTGTTACTGCTGTGATTATCTACGCAGTGTTACAGTAAAACCTTGTTAACTCTTCACTCGAGCGAGACTGGCATTACAGTTTTTTAGTTAAGCGGAGACACTTAAAATACGACACAAGATGTTGGCCTAGGGAGTACTGAGCACATCTGGGCATCCATTGTTTGCTACGTACATATCAGTGTAATATGTGAAATATACTACCATATAAACCGGCAGAAATACTTTTATGCTGTTTGACAGCAACCCAAAATGCATTGTGTCAAGCAATACAATTACAATCTGGAGTTTGAGTTACCAATAATTTAACTTTTGTAGAGTTTGAGTTGCTGCGGTTTTACCGTATTGGTTATTCACTAGAGATGTAGCACATGATTAGTCGATGGTTTCGATTGTTTACTATTAAAATATATAAATTGTGAAGCAGAATTTCTCTCGGTTTGCATGAGAAATTCTTTCCCTCAGGAGGATTCCTTCCCTTCGTATTTAGGTTAAAAAAATGAAACTCGGCTCTTCTAGAAAAACTGAAAAAATAAGTGTATTCGTGCATTTTGGCTTTCTGTTCATAATTCTTTGTTACAACTTTTTTGCAGGCTCAAATTCATTTATTAGGAAATCTGGTAGTTTGGTACTCGGCTGCCATTGGTCTTGTTGTCTATATTGGTTTACTGCTCTTTTATGTTCTTCGTCGCCGTAGATGTTGCTATGATATTCCGAAAGGTAAGTTGTTTCACGATCTCATTCTTTCAATTTATGACGATTTGGTTTGCTGCAATTCGGTTGCATCCCGTGCATACATTATGTAAAGTATTTTAGTGTCACTGCATTAAATTTAATAATAATATTTTTTGTTCAAGATTTATGGGGAAAGTATGTGACAGCTGGCGAAGTCTTGCTCTCTGGCTATCTCTTACATTACATCCCATTTTTCTTTGCTGATCGAACACTCTTCCTCCACCATTATTTACCTGCGTTTCTATTTCAAATCGTCCTGGTTGCTGTCCTAGTTGAACATGCTTATTCACTAGTATGGTAAGTAACTAACATTTACGGTAGTTGTTTCTCTGCAGCATGTGTGTAGCCGCAAAAAACCAAACTTTAAGGTGGTGACAGACACTATTTTTTAAGGTAATCCGCTTGTGTGCACATACAAAATTGCAGTCAAAGCTCACTACTTAGTTTTCAATCTTAATATCATGAGCACAGTACATTAAAAGTAAAAGTTTTCAAGGTACCACACAAACTTAATGCTTTGGGTGCACACTGGTTGGAAAATTGTGCTCAAATTGCATTACATGTTTAACTTCCAGACAACGTAACAAAACGTGGGCTACTTGAATGAAATGTTCAGCATTTTTTATATTTTGTTTCAACGTACTGTTTGAACCAGCCCTCTGTGAGTGTTCTATTCTAGCACTACAGATATTTAGTCTGATTCTTCACCCGTTACAGTTGTAAAGATCTTTCTTTTGCAATGAAAATGTACATTACCTGTACATTTTAGCATTTTTATTCTCAAATGCTTTTTCCCTCTACGGAGTTAATTTTAAATTAGCCAATGCCAAGCTCGCTAACCCCCAAGTGCGGGCCTGCACTTCCTTCCTAAAGTATAAGAATGCCGAATTCGCGTTCCAGTCATCTTTTATTCTCTAGTGCTAGCCTCATTCTGATGTGCGCTCCGTCTACCTCTACTGTGCACTGCACGTACTACTAAACAAAAGACATAAAAGCCAAAGAAGGGGTCACATCCAAGCCGACTAGGAAGAGTTTCTCTCCTTCATCGGCTGGCCTTGGCTCCTCTTCAACAGGCTCCCTTTGACGCGCGGCAGACCATCCCGCCATGACAGTTCAACTGCTCTGGGAAATCTTGTGGAGGATGCCATCAGCAAAAGATTGGTAACTGTGGGATTGAGAACACGCCTGCCGAGGATTAACGCTGTTTGTCCGGTAACTGTGCCTCGTCGCCTCAGCCCACCATCCTGCCTACCGTCGACGCCTAGCAGTACCTTATGCATTCCCCCTCCCCGCTTGTCTACGGATGTCGAAATTCTGCCAAGTCATCTTGCACAGTCCGAACCAACTTTAGCTGACCATGAGTCGTTGCAACTAGAACTCGAGAAATGGAAGGCAAAATGCTCTAAACTCAAGATGAATACAGATTCATTGGAATGTGGAAATAAATCTTTGTCTACTGTTAGGGATTCATCAGCTGTCGACCTGCGGCGATTCGACCCCACACGACGGCTTAGCATGATTGCACAGCTCCAGAAGACCCCCACTATCACAGTGAGCCCGTGAATCTATCATGGAATTCCACTAGACGAATTCAACCTGCTGTTGCAATGGAAGGACCGCTTTCCAAGGAAGAATTTACGAGCTCTTCGACAGAGCCGAAGGAAACCAGAAGCTTCTCAGTCCTGAAACTTTTTCAGTCTGACTCGTCGGAATCAACCGGAGAATGGGTCACTGTTGCGAGGCCTGATAAGTGATAAGTTTCACTTTCGTCTGCAAATAGATAAACGAAAACATCGGCAGCAATTTACCATGGTCTGCGAAGCGGAAAAGAACCCCTCCCCGCAGCCCGTGTAAAAATATGAAGGAAATTTCTTGCCGGCGTAGATCTCCAAGTGCTCTTGACCATCAAGCCGTTCTTCCTTTTCCATCACTACAAGAGGGCTCTGTCTTCCAGATGGCATGACGGTCACAACCGTGTCAATGCGAAAGACAAGCGAAGTGGCAATGGAGTGTCAAAACATGACGAACACACATGGAAAAGTGCCAACAACGGGAACGACTAGAACCATAAAGGCGAATATACGAAAAGCAACAGAACGAAAGGGGATAGAACACGTGACAAAAGATGACAGGACGAAAGAGTGTGTAACGAAACAGGTGAAATTGAAAGAGTGTTAATGACGCAAGAAAGAACAATTCTTCCTGGATTGGGACCGGTCTTTGGTTCTGAACTCACACATGAAGGAACCTTATGAACCTTTAGGAAACTGCGACCTTCATCTGTTAACAAGAAAAACAGTCTTCTTGATAACGATGGCCTCGAGGTTACGATGCAGCGAAGTGCAAGCCCTTTAAATGGACCGCGTATGCTTGTTTTTTTTTAGATGACTACAAAGCCGTTTTATTGATACCGAGAGTGTCATTCAGAGCAAACACTCAGAAACCAAACGAACCAACAAAACCAATAATCTTACCAGCTCTTACCCCAATCACAGGAGATGATCCTGAAAGATTACTCTGTCCGGATCGGACCTTAAGATTTTATGTGGAAAGAACCGAAAGCAACTAATTTAATAAAGGCAGCAATCAACACTTCCTACCTTTCAAGAAGAATTTTGGTGAAACCTTACCAGTAATGATTACCACATCGATAAAGACTAATTGAAAATGCTTATGAAGCATCTGACATCAATTGCCACAACAACATCATCAGATTCACTGCACACAAGTTCAGAACCATTTCAACTTCTTGGGCCTTCCACAATGGCATCCCTGTTCCGAGATCCTGCAAGCAGCCTCATGGAGAAATGCGTGTGTCCTCACCTCCCACTACTTCAGGGACATGACAGCCCACGCAGATGGACTAAGCTGAGGCCCATAATCACAGCCAGAAGTGTTGTTCAACCCCCAAAGCAATAATTCGATAAACAATGACCCTTTTCATGGTCACCACATCAACATTGAGATTCTGAATCCGGTTTAAAGTAAAATTCAAAAGTCTGTGACTTTTCAGGGGGCCAGCTCCTAACCCCTGGGGAGCCATATTGACGAAGTCTACTGTAAAGGCTAAAATTTACAAGTAATGATATTTTTGTTGTAATGGAAAGTGAGAATTGCTGCTGTGGTGGCTAAATTCTGTTTCTATTGCGTAAACGAAAAAAAACTTTACCTGTCCCTGTCCTACCTCCCCCCTTGAGTCCTCACCATGACATATTGAGAAGAATAAACGATAACTGGAACGCGCGTTCAGTGCTCTTATACTTTAGGAGGGAAGTGCAGGACTGCACTTCGGGGTTAGTGGCTGGAGCTTGGCTAATATACAATTAAATATCTTGAGGGAAAAAGCATTTGATAATAAAAATGCTAAAATATACAGGTAATGTATATTTTCGTTTAAGCAATAGAAACAGAATTTATCCACCACCGCCACAATTCTCTATTTTTGTAAACAGTATTTGTGTTTTTAAGCGAAGGAAAATTAAAGTTGATGGAAAGCTTGACAAGGCTTCCGAAGCCTAAAAAGATGAGGGTAAACCTGGTTTACTGACTAATTTTACTGGCTGTAAAACGGTGCAAATTTGGGTACTACCATACATTAGAAAGTTAACTAGATGTAGCATCCTACTTTTTCCAGTCCTACGCGGAGCCGTAGCTTAGCTTTTGATGCGCTCCTAGCCGTAGCCATGACGCCAGAAGCAGAGATGAACAATTGCGAGGTAAATCCCATCTGAAATTCCTAAATTCCACAATCGACATGAGCACGAAACATCACAGGGTCCTTCTCTTCCCGAAAATGCCAGGGGTGGTTAAGGCTGTACTCGAAAATCCGGGACATTTGGCACGTGAGACGGTCATGCTAACCATCAGACCACCTTACCTCATAACGTAGGGCCTGTAACGTGTGTTCAATGTAGAAGCCAAACTCAAAGTAGTTAAACCTTGTTTAATGCGGAATAATCTTGACAAGATTTGGGTTACATTAAATTGTACATTCTCAACACAAGAATCAACGAGAATAGAACACCGTGCTCTGAAGCCCTTGACTTTTATACGCTCCGGTCGGATCCAGAGCTCCACCGGACAACCAATCAGCTCTTGAGTTCGTTAACCAATCCAGTTCTTGGTTACAAAGTTTTTACCAATCGTGGCCAACAATACTTGGTCACGTTCTCCTGCACGTCCGCTCATGGTTTTGGTGCAAAACATGAAAGTCCTTGCTGTTACACATGATTTTGGCGCCAACAAAAGTCAACCACAACACAACAGCACACGGTGAGCCAATGTCCGTTACAAGCCCTAGTGGTAGTTGCGGCTACTAATACCTCTGATAATGCTTTGCCTTCGGGCGGCTTTGAAAGCAAAAGCATTAGCAGAGGAATTAGTAGTCACAACTACCACTTGGGACCCGCTTAGGACTGGAAGAAGTAAGATGCTACATCTAGTTAACTTTCTGATCTATGGTACTACTTTAGTTTTCTGTAAATCTCATAACTCGCATCTTATGATTCAGTTTATTGCCGATACTAGAAAAATGTTTTCTGGGTTTGACTCCTTTATCATGCATTTCATTCATTTCATTCATTCACAAGAGTTTTCCAGTGTTCAAAAATAAGTAGCTTAAAGCGTTTTTAAGCTACTTCATATTGTTAAAAATGGTAAACCCTTCGTTAACATGGATGCAACACCAAGAGTTTATTTAAAAGAACTAGAAAACACAATTTATAATTATTTTACTTGGACATCCTATTAGCAAGTTATTCGTTAAGTTATTTTACGGACAATCATTGGGTTCTAATAAGAACTGCAAAGTTTATCCAATTTCATTAACCCTACAACAATATGCAGGCAACATTGTATAAAATGAACTACAACTAAGTTCCAGTACAGCTGCAATTTTCAAATACATAATAAATCAGTTGAATCCAGAAAATTAAAATTTTTAACAATATGAAGTAGCTTGAAAACACTTTAAGCTACTTATTTCAGAACACTGGACAACTCTTGTTGAGGGAGTCGAGTTGATGTATCAGGATTGGGCAAAAATTCGCAAAGTAATAAATACACGCTATCCCACAAGCAGAGTTCGAGTACAAATTGCAAGCTCGGCTCAATTTTTTCAAGCATCACCCATCCCTACGTGTGAACTCAGCATTTTAATACCTTCATTAAACCTATCGTTTGTTTTTTGGACTCGTAAACTACCATGTGTTCTAATCGTAGAAAGTATTCTAATTGTACCGTGGAAAGGCAGTTTTTTGGTACCAGTCGGAGATATTTTGTTCAATATTATGCCACTATCGTCTGCACTCTGGGTAAAAAGAGGACACTGTTCATATTTGTGTTCTGCATCACAATTGCATTAAAACTTTCCCGGCAACCCACTATTTTTAACAAGTGGTCATTTCTGTTTTCAGCTGGACCTTGCGTTCCTCTTATTACAAGACACTATTCAAGATAGGCGTTGGTGTCTGGCTTGTGTGTGTGGTATTAGTGTACCGCAAGTTTAGCGCCTTGTGTTATGGGATAGCCCCCTTGACAGCTCAGGATGTTCAGAATCTCCGATGGAAAGATTCGTGGGATTTTATTGTTCATAAGCCGTAGAACTCTTGATCAGTAATCTGACACATACTTTTAACTTGAACTTTTTGTTGTATACTCACTCATTGTCATCAGGGTAGAAACCCTTTTGGCTGAAGCTCACCATTGTTGTTTACTGGGTAAACGGTATTTTTCATCTACATTCACACTTTTCACGGAGCATTTTATAAAGATCTGTTTTCAGGGGTAAACTATTTTTTTGGTCTTCTCTCAATGGGCTGCATTATTAGGGACAGCCATGATGTTACATCAACGTGCAGCAGAGTGTGGTAGGTATGGAGCGAGCACTCTAAATTAAGGGTAATGCGAGCACACAAAATTAGGGTTGATGCCAGCTTATAAGTTTAGGGATGAACATGTACCGAGTTACTTTTTGTGCGGTAAGTCATCAAAAATGTGTAGAAGTGCAGTACACTTGTCAATAGTGCTGTACCGAACCGAACATGGCCGAGCAGAAGGTGTTTGGTTCGGTGTTCGGTCTTTTAAAGGAAATATACTTCACTGAACGTATTTCCACTTCTTGTTGATGGATTTTGATGTTTGAATACACCATTTGAAAGATCTTATTACCACTTGCTGATGGTCCAAACCACAAGTTACTAGCTCTAACCATTTAGCAGTTGATAAGGGAAAACGTAACGGTACAGTAGATTACTAATGCTCAAATCAAGTTTCCACATGTGCTAATAACCTTTGTTAAGAACCTTTTCCTTTTATAAATATATGAAACTTTGTAAAATGAGTTCTTTTATTTCAAAGGTTGCGAAGGTTTTATTTCAAAGGTTGACTGGTTTAGTAGTTTTTTTGTTTGGCTCATTTAAGATTTGTTCAGTTTGGTTCAGTTCAGCTGAAAATTAGTGTTCGGTACAGCCTAAGGTATCACGTTCTTTCCAATTTTTTCCGAAGGGATTTTTCCTTGAATTTTTGGAGATTTGCCGTATTTGTTACGTTTTAGCAACTTCTTCCTCAAAGTCGGCAATTACTCAGCTTCAGTTTAATACTCTTTAGGATGATTGTTTTTACCCCGGTGTGTTCTTAATTTAATTTTATTGTTTTTCACTATTTATTTGTTACCTTTAATGAATTAGCACAGATTTAAGATGTGTGTATGCATCATTCAAGTATTTTAGGTACTAATGTTATGGGTATGATTTTCCTACTTATCCATAATACAAAAATATTAAGTGCTGTGGTTGCAGAGCTGTCAAATTATAGGCAATTTTTTTAAGGGTTTTGCTGTATTAGTTTGATACGGTCCTAGTTCACCTGACTTATTGTTACTACTTACATTTTCCGTGAGAAAGGAAAATTACAACGAATAGCGAATAGGGTGCAATTTTATATTTTTAGCCAATGGAATGTAATTTTGTGGACTGCCCTTTTTTCCTCCCCGAGTAGTCTTTTCAAAGTCATCCAAAGTGAAACAACAAAGAAGTAAATAAGTAATGTTTGTGGAAAATTATACTTCAGGTGTCTCTTAGTGCACACACTGTCTAGTTGTACTGAGTCTACTATGTTGTAATACACACTTTACTAAAGCCATGCAGATACAATTGTTTTGCTTTACGAGTGGAGTTGGGAATATAAACGCTAGGCCTTCTTTGGTTTTTTATTTATTTATTCAACTAAATAAATGTTACCTTACGTGTAAGATGTAAGGTAACATTTTTGAATAGCCTATGTACCTACTCGTTAAATGTAAAAAAAAAAAAAGTTTTCGGCAAAAACTATTAAGCTGTTGAGCCAGAGGCGTGAAATTTGCATCATTGAAAAAAGTAAATTTTCAAGCTGATTGACTAGTGTATTGAAATTTCGAAAATGTTAAATCCGGTAGTTAAGTTTAGTTATTGGTGGAACTAAGATTAACATAAAAAAAAATTTCACCTCTAAAACCAAGTGTTAAATTTCACACGACCTAATCATTAAGTGTAAGACCTACACTAAATTGGTGAAATGTATTAGGGATTAATGAATTAGTTATGGTTTATACAGCGAAACAGCCGTTTGAAAAGAATTATGATTAACTTAAAGGCAAATATTAATTTTTGTGAGAGATAGTAGATAGGATCATGTCGTGAATTGCAGGCCAACTAAAGAGCCTTCTAAATAATAGGATAAAATGGTTGTGGAAGTGTTCACCTGAAAGGATTAAAGCAAGTATGCAATATATAACAATTAAGAAATTAAAATCATTGACCATACTTAATTGATAACGTAAATGCCTGCAAATTTTCGTACCTGATGTTTATTTTATTATGTACGTAGTCTACAGCATATGAGAAGTTTAAAACACAGGTTTCAGATATCTAATGTGCTAAATATATGAAATGAATTTCTGCAGTGTGTTAAAATTACCAACATTTAAAGAATGAACGAGTAGAGCGGAAGTTAGTCAATGGGTTTATCTTAGTCTGTGCAGTCGGATAAGAAATGGAAGGCATGTTTTTTATTCTTGTTTGTAGACATGTAATTAAGTTTACCTATGAAGAATATTGTTGCAGGGATCTGGTTTGTTACTGTTACTGTAGTATGATTTTGGCAGTGGAGTAATGAAATATTCTTTAGGCAAATCATGAAGCAGGTTTTTCACTATACATTCTCATAAAGCATAATACAATTTTATCATTGAAATGTGACCAAACTTACGTCTTCCATATACTTTTGTATGTTGAGGATACACATATTTTTGTAACATACTGAATTGTATTATTAAACATTTCTCCTTAAAGCATACTTATTATATCAAGTTTGCTATAGAAGGTGTACCCTAAATGGCATTTTTCTCTTCTTTTTTTTGGTATATAAATGTAAGCTGTTATGGTCAGGTAGTCATTGTTATTATGTGTCTTCCACCATGGGTAGATGCTTCCACCTATGGGCCTAATTCTTCTTTAAAAGTCTAGTAAGTTCAACAAAACGACATCTCTTTACAACAGTTCACATTTACTCTTATGTTGAGCTTCAACAAGTACTTGAATACTGAATATGCACTCAGCCTTCATATTTAATTGCCACCATCGCATGCACAAAAGGTTGTTTTCTCGTAACCACCACTACAGAGATGACCAGGAAAGATTGGCCAGGGGAACCTCGTATTCCCATCAGTGCTGTGGAACTAGAGATGCGATGCACTGATGTGGACATCGGAAATCTGCCTTTTTTTGGCCACATCGATAGTCGGAGCGTCGGTTTCGGGTTTAGGCAGGAGATATTAAAACATCGGAATTCCAACTTTTATTAAACAAATTGTGACAGATGTGCCTGTAATTCATTTCTGTGTGCTAAATTGTAGAGGTACGGAAATTTTATTTTTGAAACCACCTTAATTATTGTTGAGCCCGTGAAAAATATAACTTAGTTTCACTTTACTGTCTTAAACATCACACGTGATATCGGATTCCGTGACATCGGAATCAGCAATTGAGCAAATAGGTGCGTCGTTGTCGGGAACCACTCAGTCTCTCCGAAACCGGTACTTGGTCTGGTCCTCCAGGCACCCAGAGGCATGAGCGTTGCGAAGCGACGTTAAGGATGAGATCAGTTTCACGATTCTCTTTGGCGACTCCTGTATCAGGAAGGTAGATAAGTTGAACTCCGCCTCCAGAAAAACGAAGGTTTATGCCGGGAGAAAACATGATTTTGCAGCGTTGACGACTAGGTCCAAACTCCTGAAGATGGTTAGGGAGAGATTCTGCGGGCCGATATTGCAAATTAGCAGTCGTCGAGGTAAGCCTCAGAGCATGCATAAGGGTGGTAAAGAAACCCCACTACCAGCCATGGGACGAATATGAACGCATACGGCACAGCGCTGAGACCGAAAGGAATCGCCTCGAAGTGGTACGTGGAAATGGGCATCTTCTAAAGCCACAGAAACTTTGTAATCTCTTTGTGGAAATGATTCTCTGACCGATGCAATCATTTCCGGTTGGAAGTGGTCTTAACTGTAGGAAGAGATTAAGTGCGCAAAGGTTCATTTTCAGGATCACGCGCGGGACTGTAGAAACCCGCGGTGAAGGGCTAAGTGAAACTCTTGTTGAGCAGTTGTGTCGCTTTTTCTCCAGCAGCTTGTCCATTGGAAGGTTACGAGTCTAACACAGGGTTCCCACCAAAATACTGATCCCCGAGTTTTGCAGGTTTTCCAGAGTAGTTGAGGGTGAATTTCCAGGCTATTTACAAAAATTTTAGGAAAATAATTGGTCCACACATTTTACCAGTTTTACTGGTATTTAGTTAGGGCACACTTAGGGGAAAAGAGTAGCCCGATTTAATAAACGTTTCGGTGTAAAAGTACAAGGATAAACTTTATTTTACCAGAGTATCTTAACAAATGTGTTTAGGACTAGTCAAAAAGTGTGGCTTTGTTTTTTCATGAGTGTTCCAGGTTTTTTTTTGTGAAAATCGTAAAATTCCCCGAGTTTTTCCTGAGTTTCAAAATTATGTAGATTAAATTCCGAGTTTTCCAGGTTGGTGGGAACCCTGTAACATTGTGGACCCAAAGGGTGCGATGAGAGAGTGACGAACAGAGGGATAGTCTTACTAATGATAGAACGAAAAAGGCATGCGACATGATTTTTTCCCAGTACTTCACATGTTGCCCCCCCGCCCCCCCAATCAGTAAGTGTTAAGGTTCATCCCAGCTCGCCCTAGATGGAGTTACGAGCGGGGATGAAAGGACCCACAGTCCCATCCCCTAGAGTTCCCTCCACCGCTGCAAAAGGTGCAGCCGCCACAACTTTGGAATGGAAGAAATGAACCTTCTTTCCCTGACTGGTGTGGTGTTCCTGAATTCTTGCTGAATGTTCTCTTCAATCCTCCCCACCTTGACCCACGGGCCTGTAGGGCATAGAAGACCCAGTGGTCCCAAATGGGCTCTCTACAGAAGGGACCGATGCTAGTCCAAGCTACTGGCTTTTTTCCCAGAGGCTGCTGGATTTGCGGGATTTGTGTTTTCACTTTCTCCCTGGTGTCCTGAGCGAAATTCAGGAGATGACTCTTGCACAGTTTGGAGGAGGCGTGTAGTGGAAGTAGACGGCTGCTGGTGTCCGTGGGGATTTATGTGATAAGATTCAGGGAATGTACAGTGTGGTCACAAAAAACTGACAACCCAAAACTGTCTCAGTCCAACTTTCCTAATTAGCACCCCAAGGACCAGGAGAGGACAGAAATCTTCCCGTTTTATTAGATTTGATTTCTGTCTTCTCCTGGTACTAACTAGAAAAGTCGGACTTTGAAAATTTTGTTGTCAGTTTTTTGTGGACCACCCTGTATATCTGAGCCGCAGTGCGAAAAAATAATTTCCTTTTCTTTGCATGATATGAGGGGGGTGGGTGATTCAGGAGGCCACTGACACGACACTTAACCCCTTCACCACTGATGGAGGGTGCTCATCCTCCCTTTAGGTGGTACTCCAGATTCAACAGCTGATGTACCGAACTGCAAGCGAAAAACCGTTTTCATCGTTATTATAGGAATGGCCGAAAACGTCCGCCCTGTCACCCCCGCCGCACCTCGGTTGGGGGTAAGTATCGTGCCAGTGGCGACCATGGCGTATTTTACCTTACTGTGCATGTTATGGGTTTGCTCAACGTAGGGACCTATGCCCAAATTCACATTTTTATAATTATTGTTATTACTAGACGGATGAGTATCTACCTTTTGTCGGGCTGCATCAGAGCTAGAAATGCCAGTGGGCATCCTGATTGGATTAGTATCTCCCCAAAACAGGGCTACGCCTAACTGGAATGAGCTTTGCTCTTTTTTTGTGAATGCTTAACTTTTTACACCATTGCAGCAGCTGTTTGCTGGGCTTGACTAGACGAACACTCAATTAGTGTTGCACGTAAATCGGTACTCACGGTATTGACGGTAAAAAAAAAATTACGGTATCTGTATCGTTCCTTTTTTAGCACCACGGTATTACCGTGATTATGGTGCTGATGAAGGTGCGTGCGAAATCGCATGAGCGAGTGAAATCCGACCCCACTGCTTGCCCACAGTGCGGAAAGGTGGGGGGGGGGGGGATTGGGAAGGGAGCAGCTCGTCAGTAACAAGCGCGTACAAGCGATTTTGTATTTGTGGTCGATGTCGCAACGTCCCATCAAGATAAAAGCGAAGTTCCGCTATTTAGTAAAAAAAAATTAAATGCCAAGAGCCATACTTGATTCTTTTGTGCT